>JAMOIN010000405.1:0-95000 GCA_024666655.1 Dascyllus trimaculatus
CTCCGTCTCGTTGTTGTTGTTGTTTTCTGATGTTTTCTGTTTCTGTCTCGTTGTTGTTGGTTGTTTCTGTTGTTTTCTGTCTCCGTCTCGTTGTTGTTTGTCTCCGTCTCATTGTTGTTGTTTGTCTCCGTCTCATTGTTGTTGTTGTTTTCTGTTGTTTTCTGTCTCTGTCTTGTTATTGTTGTTTGTCTCCGTCTCGTTGTTGTTGTTGTTTTCTGTCCCTGTCTTGTTGTTGTTTTCTGATGTTTTCAGTTTCTGTCTCGTTGTTGTTGGTTGTTTCTGTTGTTTGTCTCTGTCTCGTTGTTGTTTGTCTCCGTCTCATTGTTGTTGTTGTTTTCTGATGTTTTCTGTCTCCGTCTTATTGTTGTTGTTTGTTTCCGTCTCCTTGTTGTTGTTTTCTGTTGTTGTTTTTCTCCGTCTTGTTGTTGTTGTTTTCTGTTGTTTTTTGTCTCCGTCTCGTTGTTGTTGTTTTCTGATGTTTTCTGTCTCTGTCTTGTTGTTGTTGTTTGTCTCCGTCTCATTGTTGTTGTTTTTTTCTGTTGTTGTTTTTTGTCTCCGTCTCGTTGTTGTTGTTTTCTGATGTTTACGGATGTTTTCTGTCTCTGTCTTGTTGTTGTTGTTTGTCTCTGTCTCGTTGTTGTTGTTTTCTGATGTTTTCTGTCTCCGTCTTGTTGTTGTTGTTTGTCTCCGTCACATTGTTGTTGTTTTCTGATGTTTTCTGTCTCCGTCTTGTTGTTGTTGTTTGTCTCCGTCTCGTTGTTGTTGTTTTCTCATGTTTTCTGTCTCCGTTTCATTGTTGTTGTTTGTCTCCGTCTCATTGTTGTTGTTGTTTTCTGTTGTTTTCTGTCTCTGTCTTGTTATTGTTGTTTGTCTCCGTCTCGTTGTTGTTGTTGTTTTCTGTCCCTGTCTTGTTGTTGTTTTCTGATGTTTTCAGTTTCTGTCTCGTTGTTGTTGGTTGTTTCTGTTGTTTGTCTCTGTCTCGTTGTTGTTTGTCTCCGTCTCATTTTTGTTGTTGTTTTCTGATGTTTTCTGTCTCCGTCTTGTTGTTGTTTTTTGTCTCCGTCACATTGTTGTTGTTTTCTGATGTTTTCTGTCTCCGTCTTGTTGTTGTTGTTTGTCTCCGTCTCGTTGTTGTTGTTTTCTCATGTTTTCTGTCTCCGTTTCATTGTTGTTGTTTGTCTCCGTCTCATTGTTGTTGTTGTTTTCTGTTGTTTTCTGTCTCTGTCTTGTTATTGTTGTTTGTCTTCGTCTCGTTGTTGTTGTTGTTTTCTGTCCCTGTCTTGTTGTTGTTTTCTGATGTTTTCAGTTTCTGTCTCGTTGTTGTTGGTTGTTTCTGTTGTTTGTCTCTGTCTTGTTGTTGTTTGTCTCCGTCTCATTGTTGTTGTTGTTTTCTGATGTTTTCTGTCTCCGTCTTGTTGTTGTTTTTTGTCTCCGTCTTGTTGTTGTTTTCTGATGTTTTCTGTCTCCATCTTATTGTTGTTGTTTGTTTCCGTCTCCTTGTTGTTGTTTTCTGTTGTTGTTTTTCTCCGTCTTGTTGTTGTTGTTTTCTTTTGTTGTTTGCCTCTGTCTCGTTGTTGTTGTTTTCTGATGTTTACTGATGTTTTCTGTCTCCATCTTGTTGTTGTTGTTTGTCTCAGTCTCGTTGTTGTTGTTGTAATTTTATGTTGTTGTTTGTATCCGTCTCGTTGTTGTTGTTGTTTTCTGTTGTTTTTTTGTCTCCTTCTCGTTGTTGTTGTTTTCTGATATTTTCTGATGTTTTCTGTCTCTGTCTTGTTGTTGTTGTTTGTCTCCGTCTTGTTGTTGTTGTTTTCTGTTGTTGTTGTTTGTCTCCGTCTCATTGTTGTTGTTTTCTGATGTTTACGGATGTTTTCTGTCTCTGTCTTGTTGTTGTTGTTTGTCTCTGTCTCGTTGTTGTTGTTTTCTGATGTTTTCTGTCTCCGTCTTGTTGTTGTTGTTTGTCTCCGTCTCATTGTTGTTGTTGTTTTCTGATGTTTTCTGATGTTTTCTGTCTCCGTTTTGTTGTTGTTGTTTGTCTCCGTCTCGTTGTTGTTGTTTTCTGATGTTTTCTGTCTCCGTCTTGTTGTTGTTGTTTGTCTCCGTCTCATTGTTGTTGTTTTTTGATGTTTTCTGTCTCTGTCTTGTTTTTGTTGTTTGTCTCTGTCTCGTTGTTGTTGTTTTCTGATGTTTTCTGTCTCCGTCTTGTTGTTGTTGTTTGTCTCCGTCTCATTGTTGTTGTTGTTTTCTGATGTTTTCTGATGTTTTCTGTCTCCGTCTTGTTGTTGTTGTTTGTCTCCGTCTCGTTGTTGTTGTTTTCTGATGTTTTCTGTCTCCGTCTTGTTGTTGTTGTTTGTCTCCGTCTCGTTGTTGTTTTCTGATGTTTACGGATGTTTTCTGTCTCTGTCTTGTTGTTGTTTTCTGTCTCCGTCTTGTTGTTGTTGTTTTCTTTTGTTGTTTGCCTCTGTCTCGTTGTTGTTTTCTGATGTTTTCTGTCTCCGTGTTGTTGTTGTTGTTTTTCTCCGTCTCGTTGTTGTTGTTTTCTGATGTTTTCTGATGTTTTCTGTCTCCATCTTGTTGTTGTTGTTTGTCTCAGTCTCGTTGTTGTTGTTGTAATTTTCTGTTGTTGTTTGTCTCAGTCTCGTTGTTGTTGTTGTAATTTTCTGTTGTTGTTTGTATCCGTCTCGTTGTTGTTGTTGTTGTTTTCTGTTTTTTTTTGTCTCCGTCTCGTTGTTGTTGTTTTCTGATGTTTTCTGATGTTTTCTGTCTCTTTCTTGTTGTTGTTGTTTGTCTCCGTCTTGTTGTTGTTGTTTTCTGTTGTTGTTGTTTGTCTCCGTCTCATTGTTGTTGTTTTCTGATGTTTTCTGTCTCCGTCTTGTTGTTGTTGTTTGTCTCTGTCTCGTTGTTGTTGTTTTCTGATGTTTTCTGTCTCCGTCTTGTTGTTGTTGTTTTTTGTCTCCGTCTCTTTGTTGTTGTTTTCTGATGTTTTCTGTCTCCGTCTTGTTGTTGTTGTTTGTCTCCGTCTCGTTGTTGTTGTTTTCTGATGTTTTCTGTCTCCGTCTTGTTGTTGTTGTTGTTTGTCTCCGTCTCGTTGTTGTTGTTTTCTGATGTTTTCTGATGTTTTCTGTCTCCGTCTTGTTGTTGTTGTTTGTCTCTGTCTCGTTGTTGTTGTTTTCTGATGTTTTCTGATGTTTTGTGTCCCCGTCTCGTTGCCGTAGCGCTGCAGCAGCCACCAGGAGGACCCGGAGGCCTTGCTGGACCTGATCCTGGAGTCTCAGTGTCAGAGGCTGGACGACCAGAGAGCCAGTCTCAGCCTGCTGCCCGACCCAGAGCCAGCTGCCCTGTGTGGGGCCTGCAGCCCGGACCAGCCGGGCCTGGACTTCTACTACATGCTGATACAGTACCAGGTACCGACCCAGTCTGACAGGGACGCAGAACAACCTCTTGGCTTTGGACCGGTTCCTGTTGTGACACAGCTTCTCCCCGTTTTGTTAAATTACAGATAATAAATCAAATTAAATATGATGAATTATTGACACACGTTCAGCATCACAGGACAGAATATAATATATATATATATATATATTAATTATTATATTATATTATTATTGACATAGACGTTGATCAGAACAGGACATAATATAACATATATTCAGTCTGAAGTCTGATCAGTGATGGAGGTCCTGGACCAGGACCAGATGATCTGAGGAGGTCCTGGACCAGGACCAGATGATCTGAGGAGGTCCTGGACCAGGACCAGATGATCTGAGGAGGTCCTGGACCAGGACCAGATGATCTGAGGAGGTCCTGGACCAGGACCAGATGTTCTGAGGAGGTTCTGGTTTTATCTTGATGAGCTGCAATGAGAGAATAAAGACGTCTGGATCTGAGGAGATGTTCTCACCTGTCTGTCTGCCTGTCTGTCTGTCTGTCTGCCTGTCTGTCTGACTGTCTGTCTGCCTGTCTGTCTGCCTGTCTGTCTGTCTGTCTGTCTGCCTGTCTGTCTGTCTGTCTGTCTGCCTGCCTGTCTTCCTGTCTGCCTGTCTGCCTGTCTGCCTACCTGTCTGCCTGTCTGTCTGTCTGTCTTCCTTTCTGTCTGCCTGCCTGTCTGTCTGTCTGTCTGTCTGTCTGTCTGTCTGTCTGTCTGCCTGTCTGTCTGTTATCTGTCTGTCTGTCTGTCTGTCTGTTATCTGTCTGCCTGTCTGCCTGTCTGTCTGCCTGTCTGTCTGTCTGTCTGTCTGTCTGTCTGTTATCTGTCTGTCTGTCTGTCTGTCTGTTATCTGTCTGCCTGTCTGTCTGCCTGTCTGCCTGTCTGTCTGTCTGTCTTCCTTTCTGTCTGTCTGTCTGTCTGTTATCTGTCTGTCTGTCTGTCTGTCTGCCTGTCTGTCTGTCTGTTATCTGTCTGCCTGTCTGTCTGCCTGTCTGCCTGTCTGTCTGTCTGTCTGTCTGTCTGTCTGTCTGTCTGTTATCTGTCTGCCTGTCTGTCTGTCTGTCTGCCTGTCTGTCTGTCTGCCTTCTTTTCTGTCTGTCTGTCTGTCTGTTATCTGTCTGTCTGTCTGTCTGTCTGTCTGTCTGTCTGTCTGTCCTCAGTCGGACAGGATGGAGGACCAGCGCTGCTCCCTTCCAGATCTTGAGGAGGTTCTGGGTCCAGTTCCGGAGGGTCAGGAGGATTTCTTCAGTCTGGTCCAGAGGGTCCAGTCCAGGCGGATGGACGAGCAGAGAGCCTCGATGCTGCTGAGACACTTGGAGGACGAAGACGCTCCAACAGGCTCCGCCTCCCGACACCATCACTGATGTCCCCACTGGAACCAGGTGTACTGACTGCTTCTAGGGAGTCTGGACCTGGACTTCGGGGCTGCAGGACTGAAACCAGAACCAGACGGTGCTGTTATGGACCTTTTCTGTTTGGATAATGTCCTCAGTTCCCAGAATCCTCCTGGTCCCACAACCAGGTCCTGCTTTAGATGTGGAGACATCATGAGGTCCAAAACCTGGTTCTGGTTCTGTGTGAACTGATCCTCAACTGTCCCTGACAGAACCTCAGAGTGGACCGAGTCCGGTCGTGGGGTTCTGCAGAAGACCAGTGATGCTGATCCTCTAGTTTGTTGTTACTAACCCGTCCTCTCCTGATTCTGGCTCCAGAACCTCCTCCAGGATTAATAAAGTTCTATCGGATCTCTTAAGTCCATGTCTCTGCTTTTTTCCATGTCGTCAGCGACAGGCTGCAGGGACCGGCAGGGACCGGCAGGGACCGGCAGGATCCCGGCAGGTCCTCGTCACATGGCAGCAAACTGGCTCAGGGTTGGTCGTCACTGGTCACATGACCGTGGAGCTCCTCAGTCATCAGGTCATGTGATCCTTTTGGTTTTGGTTCCTGAAGAAGTTCCACCTTCATCCAAGAGCAGGGGTGTCCAGTCCTGGTCCTCGAGGACCAGGACTGGACACCCCTGGCCCTCGAGAACCAGGACTGGACACCCCTGGCCCTCGAGGACCAGGACTGGACACCCCTGGCCCTCGAGGACCAGGACTGGACACCCCTGGCCCTCAAGGACCAGGACTGGACACCCCTGGCCCTCGAGAACCAGGACTGGACACCCCTGGCCCTCGAGGACCAGGACTGGACACCCCTGGCCCTCGAGGACCAGGACTGGACACCCCTGTCCAGGAGGCTTCCACAGTTCAGGGTCTTTGGACTTGTTGAGGAACCAGACAGACCGCTGAGGATCGATCACATGACTCGTTCCTGTGGCCCAGGTGGAAAACCTGGTCAACGTTTTCCTCTTAATATAAAAGTCTACAGGTCTACGCCAGGTCTACACCAGGTCTAGACCAGGTCTACACCAGGTCTACACCAGGTCTATGCCAGGTCTACACCAGGTCTACACCAGGTCTATGCCAGGTCTAGACCAGGTCTACACCAGGTCTACACCAGGTCTACACCGGGTCTACACCGGGTCTAGACCAGGTCTACACCAGGTCTACACCAGGTCTATGCCAGGTCTACACCAGGTCTACGCCAGGTCTACGCCAGGTCTACACCAGGTCTACACCAGGTCTACACCAGGTCTAGACCAGGTCTACACCAGGTATACACCAGGTCTACACCAGGTCTAGACCAGGTCTACACCAGCCCACGTCTTCAATCTAAGAATCCCAACAAGCGTCTCCTGACATGTTCACTGGTTCATACGTGTCTGTAGCGTGTGCGCTGAGGGGTTCGTTACTTCCTGTCCTTAGTTCTATCAGACCACTAGGAACAGAACCACATCCAGTCCTCGGGTCTGACAGGAAACGTTTCTCTGTGGAGAAACGCCTCGTTGGACGTCACCTGAGCTCCACCACTGAGAAGGTTGAAAAGAGCTGGAAGCCGCCCTGCTGTCTGGGTCCAGGTAGAACCTCCTCCTCCAGGGGCTGATGTTTGTTTCCCACACAGAGTTCATTAAATGTCATTAACGTCTTTGCGAGTGGAGTCCAGAAGACTAAGAGGGCAGGTAGACGTTACCTGACGCTCCTCCTGCTTCGGTGAACAGGATCCTCCCCAGGATGAAGGCGTCTCTCTGGTGGTCTGTTCATTCTGAGAAGCTGTCGTTCCATCAGGTCCCTACAAATATGGACTCCCAGACATTTAACGCCGTCTCTAACAGGCATGTGATGCAGGGTTTTGTCTCCGGTCTGACTTAAACACAAGATCTCACATTTAGATGGGTTCAGTTTTCAACATGTGAGGAAGCAGAAGGTCCAGTTTGTCCCTCAGAACTCAGTCCAGCTGGTCTCCAGTCTTCTCCTGGTCAGTGCTCTTTGTCTGGTTGGGATCAGAGCTATCAGACCCTGTTTCATAGCAGTGGACGTTTCCTTTCACCAGACATGCTTCAATAGTTCCATTAAAGGGTTCCAGAGATGCTCAGCTGGAGTTCCTTCAGTTCCAGGCGGCGTCTCTTTACTCGTGGCTTTAACTGACTTCAGGTCTGTAATCGTCACAGTTCAGTTTAAACTGCTCTGAAATGGTGGAAATGACTTTTTCAGTTCAACTGATAAACTCTTAACAATCATTATTTTAAAGCTGGACTTGTAAATATTCCTGTAGACTGAGCCGACGTATTTTGAATCATCTGAAGGGTTGGTGGTTCCGTCCTCATGGATCTTAAGACTAACTGTAGTTTGTATTTTACGGTTTCGTTTCTCTAAAGCAAAGAAACGACCAGAACTTTTCTCCAGACGCTGAGCTCTGGATCTCAGAGCTCCTCCAGACGTATCAATGTGTTCTCAAAGTTGCTCTTGCGTCATCACGAAGTGCGTCATTACGTCACACGGTCATGTGACAGAGCGTGGCCAATCCTGTGGGCTTAAACCCGATAGTGTCTTCCCACCGGCAGAAGCGAGAGGACAAGGTGGAAACGTTTTCTGCAGGTATGTTCTGTCATCGTTCGCTGAATTCAGGACTAAACATTCCAAAACTAAACACAACAAATGCTGAACTGTAGGAGACGACTACCGGAGCCGCCGAGCGTCTGAACGGAACTCTGTTTCCATTAAACTACGGAGATGGTGAGTGTTGCTAACGTAGCTTAGCCTCCCATTCATTTGAATGGGTTAGCCTAGCCTAGCCGCTACCTTGGTAGTTTGGGGCTGTTGGTGGTGTGTTTGATCTACCAGATGAACCGAACCACTGTGACTGATTGTGTGCTACCTTCTGATCATGATGAACGTGACTGAAGCCCTTAGCTACCACGTTATCTAACATGTACTGTGTCCTATGTAAAGTACAGTGTAGGGACTGACAGACAGCGCTACAGGTCTGATCCGGGCTGGACTCAGAAGACCAGGTTCAGCTGTAGGAGAGGAGAATAGAACCCTGAACACGTTGTTTAGGTTTAGGTGGTACCATATACTTGCAGTGTGTCTCCATCTGTCCATCAACACCAGAGGGAGTTCCAGGTTTGCCTGTGATGGAGGAGGCCACAACACAGTTCACTGGGAGTGTTGGGAGGGGAAGGAGCTGAGTGGGTGGGTGAGTGGGCCGTTAACAAAGGAACACTGCATGAAGAAGCCTCCTACCAGCCCAACCAGAGCAGTGGAGGCTCAGCTGGTTGGATCCAGGCTCCATGTTCAGGCTTTAGGCCCAGACTAGGCTCCCAGTTCAGCATCAGCCCTGGCCTGTATAAAGACCAGGTCCAGGTAAGGATCCAGTGTCCACACTTTATCAACACATTCAGAAGGACCAGGGCTGAATAACACAGGCTGCATTACAAACAGCAGAGCTTCAGTGGTCAATATTCTAATATTGGACAATACAAACAGATCATCATCCATACATTTGATTCAAATCAATAAATTAATATTTGTCTTATTACAGTATTGATCACAGTAACTCCAGAATCCAAAGACAAGCATCCATCAATAAAGAGCACAGCAGCCCCAGTGATTCACTGGACGGCCTTAAGTCAGAGTCTTTTTATTGTCATACTGTGATGTGTACAGGACATAAAGAGCACTGGAACTACTGTAGTCCTCCAACCCTCAGTGCAGACAGTGAACATCAGGTATTAGCATTAAGGTGTGTTGGATGAACCAGTGAACATCAGGTATTAGCATTAAGGTGTGTTGGATGAACCAGTGAACATCAGGTATTAGCATTAAGGTGTGTTGGATGAACCAGTGAACATCAGGTATTAGCATTAAGGTGTGTTGGATGAACCAGTGAACATCAGGTATTAGCATTAAGGTGTGTTGGATGAACCAGTGAACAAGAACAATGACTTCAAAGGGCTTCAGTCACGTTCATCATGATCAGAAGGTAGCACACAATCAGTCACAGTGGTTCGGTTCATCTGGTAGATCAAACACACCACCAACAGCCCCAAACTACCAAGGTAGCGGCTAGGCTAGGCTAGGCTAGGCTAACCCATTCAAATGAATGGGAGGCTAAGCTACGTTAGCAACACTCACCAGCTCCGTAGTTTAATGGACACAGAGTTCCGTTCAGACGCTCGGCGGCTCCGGTAGTCGGCTCCTACAGCTCAGCATTTGTTGTGTTTAGTTTTGGAATGTTTAGTCCTGATTTCAGCGAACAATGACAGAACATACCAGTTTTTCATCATCAGTCTTATTATATCTTTAGTCCGATCCAGATGTCAATACTCTGATCTAAAACCTCCTGTCTGTCTTTGATTATGACGTCAAACAATAACATTCCTCTAATGTGAAGCTCTTCAGACTCCTGGTTCATGAGCTCTTCAACGTGTTTATGGAAGGTGATTGCCTCTGGATGCCTGCAGCCCCTGGCGGTTCTGTTGCTGTTCTGCCTCGTGTCTTTGAATAAAGTTTATTTAAAGAGTTAACCAGGGTTCATTCCCGTTGGCCAGACGGCTGAAGCTCTGACGGGGAGTCGGTCCAGTTGTCCTGTTCTCTCGTAGTGAAACAGGAAGTCTGACCCGGCGGATCAGCAGAACCGTCCCTCTGAGACTCCATCAGTGGGTTCTGGTCAGGTCCAGCTGGTGTCCCCCATC
Organism: Dascyllus trimaculatus; assembly: GCA_024666655.1. Lineage (NCBI taxonomy): Eukaryota > Metazoa > Chordata > Actinopteri > Pomacentridae > Dascyllus > Dascyllus trimaculatus. The sequence continues at coordinate 9,501 of JAMOIN010000405.1, forward strand.
CAGAGTCCTGCTGCTAGGACCGGTCCAGACCCATTAATCTGAGCTGCTGATTGGACACCGGGTGGGTGGGTGGGACCTACCCTACAGCTGAGCCTGTGCAAAGCATTCTGGTAGTTGTAGGAGAGAATAGAATAATCTTGTTTGTCATCACAGAAGACGATGAAGTTCTGTTGGAGCAGTCGACCAGTCGTCTATAAATACAAACATAAAATAGGTAAAAACAGAGACGTGTCTCCAACAGAACTCAGTCACAGATATGAAATATGAATATAAGACTTGTGCTAAGACGTCTTTGAAGGGTCAGGGTACTAACCTGGTCAGGGTGCTGACCTGGTCAGGGTGCTGACCTGGTCAGGGTGCTAACCTGGTCAGGGTACTAACCTGGTCAGGGTGCTGACCTGGTCAGGGTGCTGACCTGGTCAGGGTACTAACCTGGTCAGGGTACTGACCTTGTCAGGTTGCTAACCTGGTCAGGGTACTGACCAGGTCAGGGTACTGACCTTGTCAGGTTGCTAACCTGGTCAGGGTACTAACCTGGTCAGGGTGCTGACCTGGTCAGGGTACTGACCTTGTCAGGTTGCTAACCTGGTCAGGGTACTGACCTTGTAAGGGTGCTGATCTGGTCAGGGTGCTGACCTGGTCAGGGTGCTAACCTTGTCAGGGTGCTGACCTGGTCAGGGTGCTAACCTGGTCAGGGTGCTGACCTGGTCAGGGTACTGACCTTGTCAGGTTGCTCACCTGGTCAGGGTACTAACCTGGTCAGGGTGCTGACCTGGTCAGGGTACTAACCTGGTCAGGGTGCTGACCTGGTCAGGGTACTGACCTGGTCAGGGTACTGACCTTGTCAGGTTGCTAACCTGGTCAGGTTGCTAACCTGGTCAGGGTACTAACCTGGTCAGGGTACTGACCTTGTCAAGGTGCTGACCTGGTCAGGGTACTGACCTTGTCAGGGTACTATCCTGGTCAGGTTGCTTACCTGGTCAGGGTACTGACCTTGTCAGGGTACTAACCTGGTCAGGTTGCTGACCTGGTCAGGGTACTAACCTGGTCAGGGTGCTGACCTGGTCAGGGTACTGACCTTGTCAGGTTGCTAACCTGGTCAGGGTACTAACCTGGTCAGGGTACTAACCTGGTCAGGGTACTGACCTTGTCAGGGTACTGACCTGGTCAGGGTACTAACCTGGTCAGGGTACTGACCTTGTCAGGGTGCTAACCTGGTTAGGGTACTGACCTGGTCAGGGTGCTAACCTGGTCAGGTTGCTAACCTGGTCAGGGTACTGACCAGGTCAGGGTACTGACCAGGTCAGGGTACTGACCTTGTCAGGTTGCTAACCTGGTCAGGGTACTAACCTGGTCAGGGTGCTGACCTGGTTAGGGTACTGACCTTGTCAGGTTGCTAACCTGGTCAGGGTACTAACCTTGTCAGGGTGCTGACCTGGTCAGGGTACTAACCTGGTCAGGGTACTGACCTTGTCAGGGTGCTAACCTGGTCAGGGTACTGACCTGGTCAGGGTGCTAACCTGGTCAGGTTGCTAACCTGGTCAGGGTACTGACCTTGTCAGGGTGCTAACCTGGTCAGGGTACTGACCTGGTCAGGGTGCTAACCTGGTCAGGTTGCTAACCTGGTCAGGGTACTGACCAGGTCAGGGTACTGACCTTGTCAGGTTGCTAACCTGGTCAGGGTACTAACCTGGTCAGGGTGCTGACCTGGTTAGGGTACTGACCTTGTCAGGTTGCTAACCTGGTCAGGGTACTAACCTTGTCAGGGTGCTGACCTGGTCAGGGTGCTGACCTGGTCAGGGTGCTAACCTTGTCAGGGTGCTGACTTGGTCAGGGTGCTGACCTGGTCAGGGTACTGACCTTGTCAGGTTGCTAACCTGGTCAGGGCACTAACCTGGTCAGGGTACTAACCTGGTCAGGGTACTGACCTTGTCAGGGTACTGACCTGGTCAGGGTACTAACCTGGTCAGGGTACTGACCTGGTCAGGGTGCTAACCTGGTCAGGGTACTGACCTGGTCAGGGTGCTAACCTGGTCAGGGTGCTAACCTGGTCAGGGTGCTAACCTGGTCAGGGTGCTGTGAGTCGAGTTAAAGAGGCGGGAGGTTCGAGCTCAGCAGCATCAGGATGTGACAAACAGCTGCAGCACGTTCTGTGAGAGTTCTGGCCCAAAGCTCAGCACTCGGCCTGTTCTGGTCGTTCTGACCCACAATCCTCTGCAGCAGTGACATCACAGTATCTGAGACAACCCGTTTCTAAGAGAACCCTCGGATGGGTCCACGCCCTCTGGAGGGTTCTGACTCGGCTGTGTGATGGAAAAACTACAAGTCTGTGATTCTGTTCTTTTCCCCAAGCAGCTGAGGATTGTGGGTAATGTGGTATTTATAATAATAATAATAACAAACTTTATTTATAGAGCACTTTTCAAAACAAATGTTACAAAGTGCTTTCCAACAACAACAACAACAAAACAAAATACAGAATACAGCAATACATAGTTTAATAAGGGCCATGATCGTTTTATGCACCGCCTTGGTGGATAAAACCAGTAATAATGACAGCATAAAACTTAGAATCAGGAAATGCTCTCCCATAAAAATGTGTTTTAAGACGTGACTTAAAAGACAGGATCATCCTGCTGAGGACATCAGGTCGTTCCAGAGCCTCGGACTGAAGAGGCTCCGTCCCCCTTAGTTTTCAGCCGGACCTCTGGGACAGTTGAAAGACCTGAGGATTGAAACGGTGGTGGAGAGTATGGAGTTAAAAGGTCAGCAATGTACCGAGGACCGAGACCACTGAGAGCTTTAAAAGTGAGTAATAAGATCTTAAAATCAATCCTTAAACAAACTGGGAGCCGATGTTAAAGAGCTAAAACAGGCGTGATGTGCTCACGTTTCCTGGTTCAAGCCTGGCAGCAGAGTTCAGCACTGACTGTAGTCCGTCCAGGGATTTATGATGCAGTCGTCCAGCCGTGAGGAAATAAAAGCATGTAAATGGTCTCTGTATCTTTAAAAGTTATAAAAGATGGAATCTTTGCGATATTTCTAAGATGATAAAAACATGACTGTATGAGTTTTGTGGTGTGGAGGTCAGAATTAAGATTCAATCAAACCAGATGCTGAGATTCCTTCTAGGGGGCTTCTTGTGTTCCACTAACTGACCAGCAGGTGGCAGAATTAGTTTTGTCATCTGCTCGGACCCGGTTATCACAACTTTGGTTTTAGCGTTATTTAACTGTAAGAAGTTCTCTGACATCCAGTTTCTGACATCTGTAATGCGCTCAGCTTCCCAGGGTCAGAGGCTTTAACAGGCAGGTACAGCTGTGTGTCGTCAGCGTAAAAGTGAAATAAAACACCGTGTCTTTGTATGATGTGGCCCTGGGGAAGCATGTACAGAAAATAAAACTGGACCCAGAACTGACCCCTGGGGCGCACCGTACTCAACAGGATAAAATGAAGACATGTGGCTGTTTGCTGCAACACAGAGCCTTCTATTATTAAGGTAAGATAAAAACCACTCTAGAACCGTACCTGGAGTCCAGGCTGTTCAAAAGAACGCTGTGATCAACAGGGTCAAAGGCAGCGCTGAGGTCCAGAAGGACCAGGATGGAGCACATACCATCACCTGCTGCCATCAGAAGATCACTGGTCACCTTGAGCAGGGCAGCTTCGGTGCTGTGGTCCTTCCAGAAACCAGACTGGACTTTCTCAGAGACATGATTGTCCTCTAGAGCTGCTAAAAGCTGTGTGGACACGATTTTTTCTAAACTATTTGAGATAAAAGGTAGCTTGGATACTGGTCTGTAATTCTGGTGGAGGGACGGATCCAGCCCAGGCCTTTTTAGCAGAGGGTCACACAAGCAAGTCTTAAAATGATCAGGGACACAGCCAGTAACCAGGGAGCTGTTAAAACAGAGCAGATAAGTCGCCTCAGTTATCTGGACTAAAAACTTAGAGGGTCTCTGGAGGACGCTATGTCTATAAAACCACTGCTAAAAGTTCCGGTAAGGTTACTGGGTTAAACTGGCTAAAAATGTGTTTTTGTTGGTAAAAACCATCATTGAAAGAGGCGCTGGGAGTAATCAGGGCTCTGATTGACTCCACCTTATCATTAAAATAAGATAAAAACATTTCACAGGCAGCGTCTGAGTTAATCGGCGCTCTAGGAGGAGCTGGATTCACCAGGTGATCCACAGTCTTAAATAAAAACCTGGGAGTGTGTTGACTGGTAGAAATCAGCTCTGAAAAATAGAGTCTCCTTGCCTCCTTTATTATACAGTTAAAAGACAACCATGAATCCTTCATGACCTTAAAATGCACCTGAGACCTGACTTCTTCCATCTACGCTCTGCTTTCCTACATTCCCTCTTCTGACTGCGAATGTTGTCATTGATCCACGGCTGGTTCTTATTTGACAACTTAGTTCTATGCTTTAGTGGAGCAAAGACATCAGGGGTGGACAAGCAGGCGGAGGTAAAATGACTGGTCAGATCATCGGTGTCGACATGTTGGGCTGTTTGTTAGCACTGATAAGTGAGCAGAACTCTGCTGCCCTGTGTTCATTAAAGATGCAGTTTATCACTGTTAAAAACTACACACCTGTAATCAGAGACAGTAAAATCCAGAGAATCTGAAGAGGATAAAATGACGCCCACGGTAAAAACAAGGTCCAGAGTGTGACCCCCACACATGTTGTTTAAAATGAAAAGGAGCTGTGATATTTAAAACTCAGCTGCCTGTGAATCGGTGGAGTCATCAACATGCATGTTAAAATCGCCACAGAGAACGACCCTGTCCTGGTTTAAAACAAGGGAGGAGAAGAACTCGAGTCGATAAATGATGGCAAATAAAATCGACTGGGAACCAGCGAGTTTAAAAGTCAGAGCCTCGAAGGAAGAAAACCTGCTGGAATGTATTAATTGACATTTAAACACAGATCATGCCACCGCCACGACCCCTGACCCTGGGCTGATAGTGGAGGACACATCTCAACCAGATGGCCTCAGTCATAGGCTGAAACCAGGTTTCTGTTAAAAACATAAAATCTGAATTTGCCCACAGAATAAAATCCTTTAAAATGAAGGTTTTATTGGACGAGGATCTGACGTTGAACAGAGCCGTGCTCAGTGAGGTTCTCCAGTGATCGTATGGATCTGACGGAGGTTATTAATGATTCTATGATTCTGGATGTGATCAGGTGGAAACATGTTGAGGAGATGATTGTTGGGATGTTAAAGCTGAGAGCAGTGAGGCTGCTTCAGGTGGCCGAGGGTGGCGCTAGAGAGCGCTGCTGTAGTGGACTGAGAGAGGAAGTGATCCGTGACCAGCGTTGTGTCCAGGTGTGGTAATTGGCAGATAATTTGTCATGCGTGTTTGGCATGTTGAATGTTAGCAGCTAGAGCGCAGGATCCTTGTGGACCGGGGTGGATCCCGTCCCTGTTAGAGAACGCTGCACGTTGCCAGAACAGATTAAAATGATCAATTGAAAACAGATTATGCAAGGAGCAGGCTGACTGTAGCCCACAGGAAGGAGGGCAGAGGTCCAGAGATAAAAACAGACTTTCTACAGTTTTAAGAAGATTAAAAAGGCTGGCTGGTGATGTCATCAGGCCAACATGAACGACCACTTTCCCAGCATCTGGATGTTTGTTTAAGAGAGAAGGATCCTTGTAGCAAGTCCGAGACCCTGGCACCGGGGACGCAGCAGGTCGAAGCAGCACGTAATTTGATGTTCCTCACCATGGAGTCCCCGATGCAGGAGGCTTGGGGGGCTGGGCCGCCGAGGAGGCCCCACCAGACGAGGGGACTGATAGAATCCAACCGAACACAGTCAGCTGCATGTGTTTTCCATGTTTTAGGTTCTGCTCTGGTTCTGCTCTGGTTCTGGTGATGAGACTTTTCAAACATCAGAATATGAAACTGTGAAATCAGAGCAGGTCTGCGTCCTTCTCAGGGCCTGAAACCTCATGTTGAGAAACTCTGGACAGGCCGACTCCAGCAGCTCTGCAGGAGGACCCGACATGGACCTGGACCTGGTTCTGGTTCTGGACCGATCTGTTTGGATGGTGCGGATCTGTTAAACGTCTGATGAACCTCTTCAGTTTCAGGTGTCGGTTACGACCCGTTACATTTTTACTGGATCCTGAATCTGAGTCAGAGTGAGACCTCCTCTCCTCCTCTGCTCTTTGAAGCAGTGCGCATGCGCTGCTGCCACACCGGAAGTAAACAAGGAGCCTACCGCCAGCGACCCGCGTGCAGCAGAGATTCATACAGTGAGTCGGTTTTAAGCGATTTTATTAGTTCTGAATCGATCAGTGTCAGACCAGTGGACCAGTTCACAACCGGAACCAGAACCTCCCGCCCCAGAACGGATCCGCGGGTCCGTTCTGGGGCTGCAGGATCCGGCGGGTCCGGTCCAGTTTGAAACCAGTAGGAAGAACAAAGCGCAGCTCATCATTGAGTATTGATCAGTAATCAGTGTTTTATTAATGTACTCTACATGGTTCTGTTGTGATCAATACGTCAGCTGATCAGGTGAAATGAAACGTATTAAACTGATCATGAGAACAGCTACGAGGCTGAAGTTAGCTTCCGATTTTCAGCTTCCGATTCGGCAGTTAAGGGAAAAGTTAAGGGAAACTTAAGTTCAGCGGGTGAGCGCCAGATCCTGTTTATTACAGCCCGTAAATATATGACTGCACATTTAATATTAAGGGTATCATTTTAAAATGTTTCCAGAGAGGATGAACACTCTTTAAAACACATTTTCTGATTTGTGAAACCTTTACTCTACAGTTTGACTGACTTCTCTTTTTTAAAAACAAGCTGTGTGGTACAATACAAATGCCGAGGCTACTAATTGTAAAATGTTAATTTGTCATGAGAGCAATTAATTGTTCTTATTGTAATATTCAATGTTCATTAGCAATATTAATTTTTATCTGTATTACAGCTTATTCATATTTTATTTTTGATTGCAATATTTTGTATATTGTACAAAATACAAAATGATTATATACAATTATATATAATATTACAATTAGTAGCCTCGGCATTTGTATTGTACCACACAGCTTGTTTTTAAAAAAGAGAAGTCAGTCAAACTGTAGAATAAAGGTTTCACAAATCAGAAAGTGTGTTTGAAAGAGTGTTCATCTTCTCTGGGATAAACTAGACCAGGTTTGAAAAGTGTGAGTCTTGTGGTTTTGGATCAGGACCTGGTTTAATGTGGTCCAGGTGCAGAAAATTGTGGTGAAATGTCCCTTTTTGCATTTTCACAAATAAAATAAAGGTTTCACAAATCAGAAAATGTGTTTTAAAGAGTGTTCATCTTCTCTGGAAACATTTTAAAATGATACCCTTAATATTAAATGTGCAGTCATATATTTACGGGGTGTAATAAACAGGATCTAGCGCTCACCCGCTGAACTTAAGTTTCCCTTAACTTTTCCCTTAACTGCCGAATCGGAAGCTGAAAATCGGAAGCTAACTTCAGCCTCGTAGAACAGCTGGTGGCTAATGTATTAATTAGATGATTGATCAGGACACATCCAGAGCTCAACAGTGAGTCTGTGGAAGAAAATAATAAATAAAATACATTTAAGGTCAGATTTGTTAGTATTATTGATTGATTGATTGATAGATTAGACATGGACACGGCCCAAGGAGAAATATCCGTCTTCTGCACGTTCCAGGACTGTAGCAGTGGGGGGTGGAGGGTGAACAGGGACGGGACAGAACACTTCCTTGTGGTGTTCCAGTGTTTCTAGTCGACACATCAGACAAGCATCCATGCAGCCCAACACACTGCCGTCTTCCTGTCATGTAGTCCGAGACCCGGGCCACAGGGTCCTGGTCTACAAGGTCCTGGTCCACATGCAGCGCTGAGAGATTCCCCATCAACTGGAGCGGCTGCAATGTGTCAAAAGCACTGGAGGAATCAGAGGACGTGGTCCTCACGGTGCTTTGTGGCCTCTCCAGGTGAGAATCAGCCTGTAAAGCAGGTAGACCAGAGCATCTTCCACGCCAATGTCGGCCTGGTACGCAAGCGGTCCAGGCTGTTGAACGCCGAGGCCTGAGGTGTTGCTGGACCAGTCTCTTGAAGGTTGTCATGATGTGGGCCGTTAAAGCCACTGGCCTGAAGTCACTGGAGGCACTGGGACTATGCAGGATGTCTTCCAGATCTTTGGCATCTTTTCCAGCCTTAGGGAGAGACTGAAGAGGTGTTTGAAGGCTCCCGCTAGCTGTTCTGATCATGCCTGGAGCCCCTTCGGATTGATGCTGTCTGGTCCTCTGGCCTTGCTGGTTCTGGTCCTTGACAGTTGCCGTCCCACCTGAAGACTGGGAGGGTCTGAGGTGAAGCAGGGTTTGGACTGAGTCTGGACCTGGCTCCTGTCTGTTGTCGTCCTTCACTTGGGCAGAGGTGGAGGTGTTGGGTCATTTTAACAAAGTTGTAGCGTTAACAGTAGCCACCATTTTATTAAACTGTAACGCTAACAGTAGCCACCATGTTATCAAACTGCAACGCTAACAGTAGCTACCATTTTATTAAACTGTAACGCTAACAGTAGCTACCATTTTATTAAACTGTAACGCTAACAGTAGCTACCATTTTATTAAACTGTAACGCTAACAGTAGCTACCATTTTATTAAACTGTAACGCTAACAGTAGCTACCATTTTATTAAACTGTAACGCTAACAGTAGCTACCATTTTATTAAACTGTAGTGCTAACAGTAGCCACCATTTTATTAAACTGTAACGCTAACAGTAGCCACCATGTTATTAAACTGTAACGCTAACAGTAGCTACCATTTTATTAAACTGTAGTGCTAACAGTAGCCACCATTTTATTAAACTGTAACGCTAACAGTAGCCACCATTTTATTAAACTGTAGTGCTAACAGTAGCTACCATTTTATTAAACTGTAACGCTAACAGTAGCCCCCATTTTATTAAACTGTAGTGCTAGCAGTAGCCACCATTTTATTAAACTGTAACGCTAACAGTAGCCACCATTTTATTAAACTGTAGTGCTAGCAGTAGCCACCATTTTATTAAACTGTAACGCTAACAGTAGCCACCATGTTATTAAACTGTAACGCTAACAGTAGCCACCATTTTATGTAGTGCTAGTTTTTATCAAACTGCTAACAGTAGCTACCATTTTATTAAACTGTAGTGCTAACAGTAGCTACCATTTTATTAAACTGTAACGCTAACAGTAGCCACCATTTTATTAAACTGTAGTGCTAACAGTAGCTACCATTTTATTAAACTGTAACGCTAACAGTAGCCACCATTTTATTAAACTGTAACGCTAACAGTAGCCACCATTTTATTAAACTGTAGTGCTAGCAGTAGCCACCATTTTATTAAACTGTAACGCTAACAGTAGCCACCATTTTATTAAACTGTAACGCTAACAGTAGCCACCATTTTATTAAACTGTAACGCTAACAGTAGCCCCCATTTTATTAAACTGTAGTGCTAACAGTAGCCACCATTTTATTAAACTGTAACGCTAACAGTAGCCCCCATTTTATTAAACTGTAGTGCTAGCAGTAGCCACCATTTTATTAAACTGTAGTGCTAACAGTAGCCACCATTTTATCAAACTTTAGTGCTAACAGTAGCCACCATTTTATCAAACTGTTACGCTAACAGTAGCCACCATTTTATTAAACTGTAGTGCTAGCAGTAGCCACCATTTTATTAAACTGTAACGCTAACAGTAGCCACCATGTTATTAAACTGTAATGCTAACAGTAGCCACCATTTTATTAAACTGTAACGCTAGCAGTAGCCACCATTTTATTAAACTGTAACGCTAGCAGTAGCCACCATTTTATTAAACTGTAACGCTAACAGTAGCCACCATTTTATTAAACTGTAGTGCTAACAGTAGCCACCATTTTATTTAACTGTAACGCTAACAGTAGCCATCATTTTATTAAACTGTAGTGCTAACAGTAGCCACCATTTTATCAAACTGTAACGCTAACAGTAGCCACCATTTTATTAAACTGTAATGCTAACAGTAGCCCCCATTTTATTAAACTGTAGTGCTAGCAGTAGCCACCATGTTATTAAACTGTAATGCTAACAGTAGCCATCATTTTATTAAACTGTAACGCTAACAGTAGCCACCATGTTATTAAACTGTAGTGCTAGCAGTAGCCACCATTTTATTAAACTGTAGTGCTAACAGTAGCCACCATGTTATTAAACTGTAGTGCTAACAGTAGCCACCATTTTATTAAACTGTAGTGCTAACAGTAGCCACCATGTTATTAAACTGTAGTGCTAACAGTAGCCACCATTTTATTAAACTGTAGTGCTAACAGTAGCCACCATTTTATTAAACTGTAGTGCTAACAGTAGCCACCATTTTATCAAACTGTAACGCTAACAGTAGCCACCATTTTATTAAACTGTAGTGCTAACAGTAGCCACCATTTTATTAAACTGTAACGCTAACAGTAGCCACCATTTTATTAAACTGTAACGCTAACAGTAGCCACCATTTTATTAAACTGTAACGCTAACAGTAGCCACCATGTTATTAAACTGTAGTGCTAACAGTAGCCACCATTTTATTAAACTGCAACGCTAACAGTAGCTACCATTTTATTAAACTGTAACGCTAACAGTAGCCACCATTTTATTAAACTGTAGTGCTAACAGTAGCCACCATTTTATTAAACTGTAGTGCTAACAGTAGCCACCATTTTATCAAACTGTAACGCTAACAGTAGCCACCGTTTTATCAAACTGTAGTGCTAACAGTAGCCACCATTTTATTAAACTGTAGTGCTAACAGTAGCCACCATTTTATTAAACTGTAGTGCTAACAGTAGCCACCATTTTATTAAACTGTAGTGCTAACAGTAGCCACCATTTTATTAAACTGTAGTGCTAACAGTAGCCACCATTTTATCAAACTGTAATGCTAACAGTAGCCACCATTTTATTAAGCTGTAGTGCTAGCAGTAGCCACCATTTTATTAAACTGTAACGCTAACAGTAGCCACCATTTTATTAAACTGTAACGCTAACAGTAGCCACCATTTTATTAAACTGTAGTGCTAGCAGTAGCCACCATTTTATTAAACTGTAGTGCTAACAGTAGCCACCATTTTATTAAACTGTAACGCTAACAGTAGCTACCATTTTATTAAACTGTAACGCTAACAGTAGCTACCATTTTATTAAACTGTAATGCTAACAGTAGCCACCATTTTATTAAACTGTAACGCTAACAGTAGCCACCATTTTATTAAACTGTAACGCTAACAGTAGCCACCATTTTATTAAACTGTAGTGCTAACAGTAGCCACCATTTTATTAAACTGTAACGCTAACAGTAGCCACCAATTTATTAAACTGTAACGCTAACAGTAGCCACCATTTTATTAAACTGTAACGCTAACAGTAGCCCCCATTTTATTAAACTGTAGTGCTAGCAGTAGCCACCATTTTATTAAACTGTAGTGCTAGCAGTAGCCACCATTTTATTAAACTGTAGTGCTAACAGTAGCCACCATTTTATCAAACTTTAGTGCTAACAGTAGCCACCATTTTATCAAACTGTTACGCTAACAGTAGCCACCATTTTATTAAACTGTAGTGCTAGCAGTAGCCACCATTTTATTAAACTGTAACGCTAACAATAGCCACCATGTTATTAAACTGTAACGCTAACAGTAGCCACCATTTTATTAAACTGTAACGCTAGCAGTAGCCACCATTTTATTAAACTGTAACGCTAGCAGTAGCCACCATTTTATTAAACTGTAACGCTAACAGTAGCCACCATTTTATTAAACTGTAGTGCTAACAGTAGCCACCATTTTATTTAACTGTAACGCTAACAGTAGCCATCATTTTATTAAACTGTAGTGCTAACAGTAGCCACCATTTTATCAAACTGTAACGCTAACAGTAGCCACCATGTTATTAAACTGTAATGCTAACAGTAGCCACCATGTTATTAAACTGTAATGCTAACAGTAGCCACCATGTTATTAAACTGTAGCAGCTGACCAATGTCTGGAGCCAAAAACCAGTGACATCATACCATGTAGAAGACACACATTTGTTAGAATGAAACAGAGATTTAGAAGAAAATTTAAAAAGATGTGTCTGTTTATAATATTGATGTCATTTCCTGGGCTGAAGCTGTCGGCCAATGGCAGCAGCTCTGCTCATCTGCCGACCAATCAGCTGTTGGAGTCCTCAGTCATGTGATCCAGATAATCTGAGCTGTCTGTTTCTTCTGTTCCAGCTTCAACAACAAACTGATCTGCAGCATCAAGTCTACATCTCCATCACCTCCACGTCTCCTCCTCCATCTCCTCCACGTCTCCTCCTCCATCACCTCCACGTCTCCTCCTCCGTCACCTCCACGTCTCCTCCTCCATCTCCTCCTCCTCTCCTCCTCCATCACCTCCTCGTCTCCTCCTCCATCACCTCCACGTCTCCTCCTCCATCTCCTCCTCCTCTCCTCCTCCGTCACCTCCTCGTCTCCTCCTCCGTCACCTCCACGTCTCCTCCTCCGTCACCTCCTCGTCTCCTCCTCTGTCATGAATCCGACAGGTTCTTCCTCCCCTCAGAAGAAGGGGGTTAGAGAGTTAACTCTGACCCTGGAACCTCCTGTTCCAGTCGACATCAGCACTCCTGAGAGAGTGAAGGAGAAGAAGAAGAGAAGGAAAGAGGAGGAGGAGGAGGAGGAGGAGATCAGCCTTCCTCCTCCTGCTGATCTAGAAACGAGTATTAAGAAGAAGAAGAAGAAGAGAAGGAAAGAGGAGGAGGAGGAGAAAATCAGCCTTCCTCCTCCTGCTGAACTAGAAACGAGTATTAAGAAGAAAAAGAAGAAGAAGAAGAGAAGGGAGGAGGAGGCGGCGGCCATCTTGTGTCCTGCTGTGGATGAACAGATGATCGATACAGACAATGAGAAGAAGGCGGTGGCTCAGGTCGCCATAGAAACCAGTGACACCAAAAAGGAAGCGAAGAAGAAGAAACGCAACAACCGTGTGTGTGAGGAGAGTGTTGCCGCGGCAACAATCAGCAACAGAGAACCAGACTCCATCATTACCACAGTTACCAACAAGAAGAAAAGACCGAAGGCAACTGTCACCATGGCAACAGCAACAACAGACCCAAACAATGGAGACGCGTTGATTTCTGTGGAAACAAACAACGACAGGACAGAGCAGAAAGATGGAGATGTGGTGGAAGAGACACCTGGAGGAGAGACGGAAGAACAGAAGACGAAGAAAGTAAAACCACAGAGCAACAACAGAGGAGAGAAAGATGGAAGCCAGCAGTAAGTCTTAACGTGAAGCTCAGACATCAGAGAAAAGTTCACAAAGTCAGGAAAAAAGTTCGTTAAGTTAGGAGAAATGTTCGTTAAGTCAGGAGAAAAGTTCACAAAGTCAGGAGAAAAGTTTGTAAAATTAGGAGAAAAGTTCACAAAGTCAGGAGAAAAGTTTGTAAAATTAGGAGAAAAGTTCACAAAGTCAGGAGAAAAGTTTGTAAAATTAGGAGAAAAGTTTGTAAACTCAGGAGAAAAGTTTGTAAAATTAGGAGAAAAGTTTGTAAAATTAGGAGAAAAGTTTGTAAAATTACGAGAAAAGTTCGTAAACTCAGGAGAAAAGTTTGTAAAATTAGGAGAAAAGTTTGTAAAATTAGGAGAAAAGTTTGTAGACTCAGGAGAAAAGTTTGTATAATCGGGAGAAAAGTTAGAAAAGTCAGGAGAAAAGTTCGTTAAGTCAGGAGAAAAGTTCACAAAGTCAGGAGAAATGTTCGTGAAGTTAGGAGAAAAGCTTGTAAAATTAGGACAAAAGTTTGTAAAATTAGGAGAAAAGTTTGTAAAATTAGGAGAAAAGTTTGTAAAATTAGGAGAAAAGTTTGTAAAGTCAGGAAAAAAGTTCGTTAAGTTAGGAGAAAAGTTTGTAAAATTAGGAGAAAAGCTTGTAAAATTAGGACAAAAGTTTGTAAAATTAGGAGAAAAGTTTGTAAAATTAGGAGAAAAGTTTGTAAAATTAGGAGAAAAGCTTGTAAAATTAGGACAAAAGTTTGTAAAATTAGGAGAAAAGTTTGTAAAATTAGGAGAAAAGTTTGTAAAATTAGGAGAAAAGTTTGTAAAGTCAGGAAAAAAGTTCGTTAAGTTAGGAGAAATGTTCGTTAAGTCAGGAGAAAAGTTCACAAAGTCAGGAGAAAAGTTTGTAAAATTAGGAGAAAAGTTTGTAAAATTAGGAGAAAAGTTTGTAAACTCAGGAGAAAAGTTTGTAAAATTAGGAGAAAAGTTTGTAAAATTAGGAGAAAAGTTTGTAAAATTAGGAGAAAAGTTTGTAAAATTACGAGAAAAGTTCGTAAACTCAGGAGAAAAGTTTGTAAAATTAGGAGAAAAGTTTGTAAAATTAGGAGAAAAGTTTGTAGACTCAGGAGAAAAGTTTGTATAATCGGGAGAAAAGTTAGAAAAGTCAGGAGAAAAGTTCGTTAAGTCAGGAGAAAAGTTCACAAAGTCAGGAGAAATGTTCGTGAAGTTAGGAGAAAAGCTTGTAAAATTAGGACAAAAGTTTGTAAAATTAGGAGAAAAGTTTGTAAAATTAGGAGAAAAGTTTGTAAAGTCAGGAAAAAAGTTCGTTAAGTCAGGAGAAATGTTCGTTAAGTCAGGAGAAAAGTTCACAAAGTCAGGAGAAATGTTCGTTAAGTCAGGAGAAAAGTTTGTAAAATTAGGAGAAAAGTTGTAAAATTAGGAGAAAAGTTTGTAAAATTACAAGAAAAGTTTGTAAAATTAGGAGAAAAGTTTGTAAAATTAGGAGAAAAGTTTGTAAAATTACGAGAAAAGTTCGTAAACTCAGGAGAAAAGTTTGTAAAATTAGGAGAAAAGTTTGTAAAATTAGGAGAAAAGTTTGTAGACTCAGGAGAAAAGTTCATATAATCGGGAGAAAAGTTAGAAAAGTCAGGAGAAAAGTTCGTTAAGTCAGGAGAAAAGTTCACAAAGTCAGGAGAAATGTTCGTTAAGTCAGGAGAAAAGTTCACAAAGTCAGGAGAAATGTTCGTTAAGTCAGGAGAAAAGTTTGTAAAATTAGGAGAAAAGTTGTAAAATTAGGAGAAAAGTTTGTAAAATTACAAGAAAAGTTTGTAAAATTAGGAGAAAAGTTTGTAAAATTAGGAGAAAAGTTTGTAAAATTACGAGAAAAGTTCGTAAACTCAGGAGAAAAGTTTGTAAAATTAGGAGAAAAGTTTGTAAAATTAGGAGAAAAGTTTGTAGACTCAGGAGAAAAGTTCATATAATCGGGAGAAAAGTTAGAAAAGTCAGGAGAAAAGTTCACAAAGTCAGGAGAAATGTTCGTGAAGTTAGGAGAAAAGTTTGTAAAATTAGGAGAAAAGTTTGTAAAATTAGGACAAAAGTTTGTAAAATTAGGAGAAAAGTTTGTAAAATTAGGAGAAAAGTTTGTATAATCGGGAGAAAAGTTAGAAAAGTCAGGAGAAAAGTTTGTTAAGTCAGGAAAAAAGTTCGTAAAATTAGGAGAAAA
Source organism: Dascyllus trimaculatus (assembly GCA_024666655.1). Classification (NCBI taxonomy): domain Eukaryota; kingdom Metazoa; phylum Chordata; class Actinopteri; family Pomacentridae; genus Dascyllus; species Dascyllus trimaculatus. The sequence continues at coordinate 25,044 of JAMOIN010000405.1, forward strand.
GTTCGTAAAATCGGGAGAAAAGTTCGTAAAATCGGGAGAAAAGTTCGTAAAATTAGGAGAAAAGTTTGTACAATCGGGGGAAAAGTTCGTAAAATCGGGAGAAAAGTTCGTAAAATTAGGAGAAAAGTTTGTATAATCGGGAGAAAAGTTCGTAAAATCGGGAGAAAAGTTCGTAAAATTAGGAGAAAAGTTCGTAAAATTAGGAGAAAAGTTCGTATAATCAGGAGAAAAGTTCGTAAAATTAGCAGAAAAGTTCGTAAAGTCAGGAGAAAGGTTCGTTAAGTTAGGAGAAAAGTTCACAAAGTCAGGAGAAAAGTTCGTAAAGTCAGGAGAAGTGTTCGTTAAGTTAGGAGAAAAGTTCGTAAAATTAGGACAAAAGTTTGTGAAGTCAGGAGAAAAGTTCTTATAATCGGGAGAAAAGTTCGTAAAATTAGGAGACAAGTTTGTAAAATTAGGAGAAAAGTTTGTAAACTCAGGAGAAAAGTTCGTTAAGTCAGGAAAAAAGTTCGTAAAATTAGGAGAAAAGTTCGTAAAGTCAGGAGAAAAGTTCGTAAAATTAGGAGAAAAGTTCGTAAAATTAGGAGAAAAGTTCGTATAATCAGGAGAAAAGTTCACAAAGTCAGGAGAAAAGTTCGTAAATCAGGAGAAAAGTTCGTAAAATTAGGAGAAAAGTTCGTAAAATTGGGGGAAAAGTCAAAGAAAATGTCATTATGACGAGGTAAAGTGTTGATGCAGTAAGGTGAAGTGGTGATGGTGTAAGGTGAAGTGGTGATGGTGTAAGGTGAAGTGGCGATGCAGTAAGGTGAAGTGGTGATGGTGTAAGATGAAGGGGTAATGGTGTAAGATGAAGTGGTGATGGTGTAAGATGAAGTGGTGATGGTGTAAGATGAAGTGGTAATGGTGTAAGATGAAGTGGTGATGGTGTAAGATGAAGTGGTGATGGTGTACGGTGAAGTGGTAATGGTGTAAGGTGAAGTGGTGATGGTGTAAGATGAAGTGGTGATGGTGTACAGTGAAGTGGTAATGGTGTAAGGTGAAGTGGCGCAGTAATATGAAGTGGTAATGTTGTAAGGTGAAGTGGTAATGGTATAAGATGAAGTGGTGATGGTGTAAGATGAAGTGGTGATGGTGTAAGGTGAAGTGGTGCAGTAAGATGAAGTGGTGATGGTGTAAGGTGAAGTGGTGATGGTGTAAGATGAAGTGGTGATGGTATAAGGTAAAGTGATGCAGTAATATGAAGTGGTGATGGTGTAAGGTGAAGTGGTAATGGTATAAGATGAAGTGTGATGGTGTAAGATGAAGTGGTGATGGTGTAAGATGAAGTGGTAATGGTGTAAGATGAAGTGGTGTTGGTATAAGGTGAAGTGTGATGGTGTAAGATGAAGTGGTGATGGTGTAAGGTGAAGTGGTGCAGTAAGATGAAGTGGTGATGGTGTAAGGTGAAGTGGTGATGGTGTAAGATGAAGTGGTGATGGTATAAGGTAAAGTGGTGCGGTAATATGAAGTGGTGATGGTATAAGGTGAAGTGGTGCAGTAATATGAAGTGGTGATGGTGTAAGGTGAAGTGGTAATGGTGTAAGATGAAGTGGTGATGGTGTAAGATGAAGTAGTGATGGTGAAGGGTGAAGTTGTGATGGTGTAAGGTGAAGTGGTGATGGTGTAAGATGAAGTGGTGATGGTATAAGGTGAAGTAGTGATGGTGAAAGGTGAAGTGGTGATGGTGTAAGGTGAAGTGGTGCAGTAAGATGAAGTGGTGATGGTGTAAGATGAAGTGGTGATGGTGTAAGATGAAGTGGTGATGGTATAAGGTAAAGTGGTGCGGTAATATGAAGTGGTGATGGTATAAGGTGAAGTGGTGCAGTAATATGAAGTGGTGATGGTGTAAGGTGAAGTGGTAATGGTGTAAGATGAAGTGGTGATGGTGTAAGATGAAGTAGTGATGGTGAAGGGTGAAGTTGTGATGGTGTAAGGTGAAGTGGTGATGGTGTAAGATGAAGTGGTGATGGTATAAGGTGAAGTAGTGATGGTGAAAGATGAAGTGGTGATGGTGTAAGGTGAAGTGGTGATGGTGTAAGATGAAGTGGTGATGGTGTAAGGTGAAGTGGTGCGGTAATATGAAGTGGTGATGGTATAAGGTGAAGTGGTGCAGTAATATGAAGTGGTGATGGTGTAAGGTGAAGTGGTAATGGTATAAGATGAAGTGTGATGGTGTAAGATGAAGTGGTGTTGGTATAAGGTGAAGTAGTGATGGTGAAAGGTGAAGTGGCGATGGTGTAAGGTGAAGTGGTGCAGTAAGGTGAAGTGGTGATGGTATAAGTTGAAGTGGTGAATGCTTCATGTGTTTTCAGGGTGGACTGGGATTTGGTGGAGGAGCTTCAGGAGTTTATTCCAGACGTCAAGAAGAAACCAGTCGGTGAGATCTGTAAGTTACTGCAGTACGACCTGCAGCGCTTCAAGATCTTCAAACAGCAAGGTACAAATACTGCAAACACTTCAAACAGCAAGGTACAAATACTGCAAACACTTCAAACAGCAAGGTACAAATACTGCAAACACTTCAAACAACAAGGTACAAATACTGCAAACACTTCAAACAGCAAGGTACAAATACTGCAAACACTTCAAACAGCAAGGTACAAATACTGCAAACACTTCAAACAACAAGGTACAAATACTGCAAACACTTCAAACAACAAGGTACAAATACTGCAAACACTTCAAACAGCAAGGTACAAATACTGCAAACACTTCAAACAACAAGGTACAAATACTGCAGACACTTCAAACAACAAGGTACAAATACTGCAGACACTTCAAACAACAAGGTACAAATACTGCAAACACTTCAAACAACAAGGTACAAATACTGCAAACACTTCAAACAACAAGGTACAAATACTGCAAACACTTCAAACAGCAAGGTACAAATACTGCAAACACTTCAAACAACAAGGTACAAATACTGCAGACACTTCAAACAACAAGGTACAAATACTGCAGACACTTCAAACAACAAGGTACTGATATGACAAACACACCTGTTCGTCCTCCAGGTGTGCCTATACGTTGTGGGCGGTGCTCTCGGCAGGAGAACCAACAAATCATAGAAAACGTTGCAGACTTCCTGGCTCTGACGGGCATCCCCTCGGCCAATCAGCTTCTGTTTCCTCAGAGGTTCAAAGAGCAGCAGGCGGAGCTTAAGAAGCTCAAAGTACAGCATCACTTCCTGGAGAGAATTGGTACGTAAACACGTCAGCAGGTATCCAGGTGACATCCTCAGGTGTGATGTCTCTGACATGATATCCACCTTCACAGCTGTCAATCAGTAACAAGGGTTAGGGTGAGCAACGGTCACATGTGAAGACTCACCTGTCTGTCTCTCTGTCCACCTGTCTGACTCACCTGTCTATCTCTCTGTCCACCTGTCTGACTCACCTGTCTGTCTCTCTGTCCACCTGTCTGACTCACCTGTCTGTGTGTTTCAGCTGAGGGGATTCCTCGGACGTGTCATCAGGTTTATGTCAGAGCCAAGAAGATTTTTGATGAGAAGAACCACATGGGAAGGTCAGAGGTCAATCATGTGTTTGTGTTCTACCTGTAGAACCTCAGAGATGTTCTTCCAGGTTCTTGGAGGAGGACGGTGTGTTTGTGTTCTACCTGTAGAACCTCTATGATGTTGTTCTTTCAGGTTCTCGGAGGACGAGGTGAATTCTCTGGTTAAGTTCCAGCGTCTCCATGGTAACGACTGGAAGACGATCTCAGAGAAGATGGATCGTAGCAACTACGCTCTGCAGAAACGCTTCTCCACCATCGGTGAGCGCTCACATGACCTCAACATGTGACCCGTGTTTGACCCGTGTTTGACCCGTGTTTGAACTGTGTTTGACCTGTGTTTGACCCGTGTTTGACCCGTGTTTGACCTGTGTTTGAACTGTGCTTGATCCATGTTTGATCCGTGTTTGACCCGTGTTTGATCCGTGTTTGACCCGTGTTTGACCTGTGTTTGATCCGTGTTTGACCCGTGTTTGACCTGTGTTTGATCCGTGTTTGACCCGTGTTTGACCTGTGTTTGACCTGTGTTTGATCCGTGTTTGACCCGTGTTTGACCTGTGTTTGATCCGTGTTTGACCCGTGTTTGACCTGTGTTTGACCTGTGTTTGACCCGTGTTTGACCTGTGTTTGATCCGTGTTTGACCTGAGTTTGATCCGTGTTTGACCCGTGTTTGACCTGTGTTTGATCCGTGTTTGACCTGTGTTTGACCCGTGTTTGACCCGTGTTTGACCTGTGTTTGATCCGTGTTTGACCCGTGTTTGACCTGTGTTTGATCCATGTTTGACCCGTGTTTGATCCGTGTTTGACCCGTGTTTGACCTGTGTTTGATCCATGTTTGACCCGTGTTTGACCTGTGTTTGATCCGTGTTTGACCCGTGTTTGATCCGTGTTTGACCCGTGTTTGACCTGTGTTTGATCCGTGTTTGACCCGTGTTTGACCTGTGTTTGACCTGTGTTTGACCCGTGTTTGACCTGTGTTTGATCCGTGTTTGACCTGAGTTTGATCCGTGTTTGACCCGTGTTTGACCTGTGTTTGATCCGTGTTTGACCTGTGTTTGACCCCTGTTTGACCCGTGTTTGACCTGTGTTTGATCCGTGTTTGACCCGTGTTTGACCCGTGTTTGACCTGTGTTTGATCCATGTTTGACCCGTGTTTGACCCGTGTTTGATCCGTGTTTGATCCGTGTTTGACCCGTGTTTGACCCGTGTTTGAACTGTGTTTGATCCGTGTTTGATCCGTGTTTGACCCGTGTTTGACCCGTGTTTGAACTGTGTTTGATCCGTGTTTGACCTGTGTTTGATCCGTGTTTGACCCGTGTTTGACCCGTGTTTGAACTGTGTTTGACCCGTGTTTGACCCGTGTTTGACCCCTGTTTGACCTGTGTTTGAACTGTGTTTGACCCGTGTTTGATCTGTGTTTGACCCGTGTTTGATCCGTGTTTGATCCGTGTTTGACCCGTGTTTGATCCGTGTTTTATCCGTGTTTGACCCGTGTTTGACCCGTGTTTGATCTGTGTTTGACCCGTGTTTGATCTGTGTTTGACCTGTGTTTGACCCGTGTTTGACCCGTGTTTGAACTGTGTTTGACCCGTGTTTGATCCGTGTTTGACCCGTGTTTGACCCGTGTTTGATCCGTGTTTGACCCGTGTTTGACCCGTGTTTGATCTGTGTTTGATCTGTGTTTGACCCGTGTTTGACCCGTGTTTGATCTGTGTTTGACCTGTGTTTGACCCGTGTTTGACCCGTGTTTGAACTGTGTTTGACCCGTGTTTGACCCGTGTTTGACCCGTGTTTGACCCGTGTTTGATCCGTGTTTTATCCGTGTTTGACCCGTGTTTGACCCGTGTTTGATCTGTGTTTGATCTGTGTTTGACCCGTGTTTGACCCGTGTTTGATCTGTGTTTGACCTGTGTTTGACCCGTGTTTGACCCGTGTTTGAACTGTGTTTGACCCGTGTTTGATCCGTGTTTGACCCGTGTTTGACCCGTGTTTTATCCGTGTTTGACCCGTGTTTGACCCGTGTTTGATCTGTGTTTGATCTGTGTTTGACCCGTGTTTGACCCGTGTTTGATCTGTGTTTGACCCGTGTTTGACCCGTGTTTGAACTGTGTTTGATCCGTGTTTGACCCGTGTTTGACCCGTGTTTGACCCGTGTTTGATCCGTGTTTGATCCGTGTTTGACCCGTGTTTGACCCGTGTTTGACCCGTGTTTGATCCGTGTTTGACCCGTGTTTGATCCGTGTTTGATCCGTGTTTGATCCGTGTTTGACCCGTGTTTGATCTGTGTTTGACCCGGTTATAACGTGTTTGTGTTGTGGTCCAGCGGCAGTCCGGGGGTCGTGGACGACAGAAGAAGAGTCCAGGTTGAAGCGGGCGGTCCAGACTCACCTGGAGACTCTGGTCCAGAGTTCTGCAGGTCCTGGTCTGACCAGAGACCAGCTGTGTAACAACCTGCCCTGGAAGAACATCAGCCAGCAGGTGGAGAGTCGGGCCTGGACCCAGTGTCGCATAAAGTGGTCAGTACTCTGTACTCTGTACTGTGTACTCTCTACTGTGTACTGTGTACTCTCTACTGTGTACTGTGTACTCTCTACTGTGTACTGTATACTCTGTACCGTGTACTCTGTACTGTGTACTGTGTACTGTATACTCTGTACTGTGTACTGTATACTCTGTACTGTGTACTGTGTACTGTATACTCTGTACTGTGTACTGTGTACTCTGTACTGTGTACCTGTACTGTGTACTTCAGATATGTGGAATGCTTTAAGTTCAATGCTTGTGAGTACAGCATAGTACTTTATTAAACTGAGGACTCCTGAGTACTTTGATGCGTACTCTGTGTGTTCTACTGTGTACTCTGTGTATTCTAATGTGTACTCTGTGTGTTCTAATGTGTACTCTGTGTATTCTACTGTGTACTCTGTGTATTCTACTGTGTACTCTGTGTATTCTAATGTGTACTCTGTGTATTCTAATGTGTACTCTGTGTTTCAGGTTCTCCATCTTGAAGCATCGACTTTCTTCATCAGGCAGTAAATTCAACAGAGGAGCTGAAGGACTTCTGGCCAAAATCCAGCTGATCGAAATGTAAGAACACACCTGGACCAGATCACACCTGGACCAGATCACACCTGGACCAGAACACACCTGGACCAGATCACACCTGGACCAGATCACACCTGGACCAGAACACACCTGAACCAGATCACACCTGGACCAGAACACACCTGGACCAGATCACACCTGGACCAGATCACACCTGGACCAGAACACACCTGAACCAGATCACACCTGGACCAGAACACACCTGGACCAGAACACACCTGGACCAGATCACACCTGGACCAGAACACACCTGAACCAGATCACACCTGGACCAGAACACACCTGGACCAGATCACACCTGGACCAGATCACACCTGGACCAGATCACACCTGGACCAGATCACACCTGGACCAGATCACACCTGAACCAGAACACACCTGGACCAGATCACACCTGGACCAGAACACACCTGGACCAGAACACACCTGGACCAGATCACACCTGGACCAGATCACACCTGGACCAGATCACACCTGGACCAGATCACACCTGCACCAGAACACACCTGGACCAGAACACACCTGGACCAGAACACACCTGGAACAGAACACACCTGCACCAGATCACACCTGCACCAGAACACACCTGCACCAGAGCACACCTGGACCAGATCACACCTGCACCAGAGCACACCTGGACCAGATCACACCTGCACCAGAACACACCTGCACCAGAGCACACCTGGACCAGATCACACCTGGACCAGATCACACCTGGTACCTGGGTACTGGTGTGTTCTGGTCTAGTAATTTATTGTATTTTCAAATCACAAATTGTTGCAGCTGATATGAATCTAAACTAGCCTGTCTGTCTGTCCACCTGTCTACCTGTCTGTCTACCTGTCTGTCTGTCTGTCTACCTGTCTGTCTGTCTGTCTGTCTGTCTGTCTGTCTACCTGTCTACCTGTCTGTCTGTCCGTCCACCTGTCTGTCCGTCCACCTGTCTGTCCGTCCACCTGTCTGTCTGTCCACCTGTCTGTCTGTCTACCTGTCTGTCTGTCTACCTGTCTGTCTGTCTGTCTACCTGTCTACCTGTCTGTCTGTCAGTTTGTACCAGATGGACATCAGTGATTCTTCATACATTGACTGGGATGAAGTCGCTCAAACTCTCGGGTGAGTTAAAGATTAAACTGTCAACAACAACTAACAGTAGTACTTTGTTGGTACTGCAGTACTAACGGTAGTACTAACAGTAGTACTTTGTTGGTACTGCAGTACTAACGGTAGTACTAACAGTAGTACTTTGTTGGTACTGCAGTACTAACAGTAGTACTAACAGTAGTACTTTGTTGGTACTGCAGTACTAACAGTAGTACTAAGAGTAGTACTTTGTTGGTACTGCAGTACTAACAGTAGTACTAACAGTAGTACTAACAGTAGTACTAACAGTAGTACTAACATAGTACTAACGGTAGTTCTAACAGTAGTTCTAACAGTAGTACTAACAGTAGTACTAACATAGTACTAACGGTAGTTCTAACAGTAGTTCTAACAGTAGTACTAAAAGTAGTATTAACAGTAGTACTAACAGTAGTACTTTGTTGGTACTGCAGTACTAAAAGTAGTACTAACATAGTTCTAACGGTAGTTCTAACAGTAGTTCTAACAGTAGTACTTTGTTGGTACTGCAGTACTAACAGTAGTACTAACAGTAGTACTAACAGTAGTACTAACAGTAGTACTAACAGTAGTTCTAACAGTAGTACTAACAGTAGTACTAAAAGTAGTACTAACAGTAGTACTTTGTTGGTACTGCAGTACTAACAGTAGTACTTACAGTAGTACTAACAGTAGTACTTTGTTGGTACTGCAGTACTAACGGTAGTTCTAACAGTAGTACTAACAGTAGTTCTAACAGTAGTACTAACAGTAGTACTAACAGTAGTACTAACAGTAGTACTAACGGTAGTTCTAACAGTAGTACTAACAGTAGTACTAACAGTAGTACTAACAGTAGTTCTAACAGTAGTACTAACAGTAGTACTAACAGTAGTTCTAACGGTAGTACTAAAAGTAGTACTAACAGTAGTACTTTGTTGGTACTGCAGTATTAACAGTAGTACTAACAGTAGTACTAACAGTAGTACTAACAGTAGTACTAACAGTAGTTCTAACGGTAGTTCTAACAGTAGTTCTAACAGTAGTACTAAAAGTAGTACTAACAGTAGTACTTTGTTGGTACTGCAGTACTAACAGTAGTACTAACAGTAGTACTAACAGTAGTACTAACAGTAGTTCTAACGGTAGTTCTAACAGTAGTTCTAACAGTAGTACTAAAAGTAGTACTAACAGTAGTACTTTGTTGGTACTGCAGTACTAACAGTAGTACTAACAGTAGTACTAACAGTAGTACTAACAGTAGTTCTAACGGTAGTTCTAACAGTAGTTCTAACAGTAGTACTAAAAGTAGTACTAACAGTAGTACTTTGTTGGTACTGCAGTACTAACAGTAGTACTAACAGTAGTACTAACAGTAGTACTTTGTTGGTACTGCAGTACTAACGGTAGTTCTAACAGTAGTACTAACGGTAGTTCTAACAGTAGTACTAACAGTAGTACTAACAGTAGTACTAACATAGTTCTAACAGTAGTTCTAACAGTAGTACTAACAGTAGTACTAACATAGTTCTAACAGTAGTTCTAACAGCAGTTCTAACAGTAGTACTAACAGTAGTACTTTGTTGGTACTGCAGTACTAACGGTAGTACTAACAGTAGTACTTTGTTGGTACTGCAGTACTAACAGTAGTACTAACAGTAGTACTAACAGTAGTACTTTGTTGGTACTGCAGTACTAACGGTAGTTCTAACAGTAGTACTAACGGTAGTTCTAACAGTAGTACTAACAGTAGTACTAACAGTAGTACTAACATAGTTCTAACAGTAGTTCTAACAGTAGTTCTAACAGTAGTACTAACAGTAGTACTAACAGTAGTTCTAACAGTAGTACTAACAGTAGTACTAACAGTAGTTCTAACAGTAGTACTAACAGTAGTACTAACAGTAGTACTAACAGTAGTTCTAACAGTAGTACTAACAGTAGTACTAACAGTAGTTCTAACAGTAGTACTAACAGTAGTACTAACAGTAGTACTAACAGTAGTTCTAACAGTAGTACTAACAGTAGTACTAACAGTAGTACTAACATAGTTCTAACAGTAGTTCTAACAGTAGTACTAACAGTAGTACTAACATAGTTCTAACAGTAGTTCTAACAGTAGTTCTAACAGTAGTACTAACAGTAGTTCTAACAGTAGTACTAACAGTAGTACTAACAGTAGTTCTAACAGTAGTACTAACAGTAGTACTAACAGTAGTTCTAACAGTCGTTCTAACAGTAGTACTAACAGTAGTTCTAACAGTAGTTCTAACAGTAGTACTAACAGTAGTACTAACAGTAGTACTAACAGTAGTTCTAACAGTAGTACTAACAGTAGTTCTAACAGTAGTACTAACATAGTTCTAACAGTAGTTCTAACAGTAGTTCTAACAGTAGTACTAACAGTAGTACTAACAGTAGTTCTAACAGTAGTACTAACAGTAGTACTAACAGTAGTTCTAACAGTAGTACTAACAGTAGTACTAACAGTAGTACTAACATAGTTCTAACAGTAGTTCTAACAGTAGTTCTAACAGTAGTACTAACAGTAGTACAGTAGTACTAACAGTAGTACTAACAGTAGTTCTAACAGTAGTACTAACAGTAGTACTAACAGTAGTACTAACAGTAGTACTAACATAACAGTAGTTCTAACAGTAGTACTAACAGTAGTACTAACAGTAGTTCTAACAGTAGTTCTAACAGTAGTACTAACAGTAGTACTAACAGTAGTACTAACAGTAGTACTAACATAGTTCTAACAGTAGTTCTAACAGTAGTTCTAACAGTAGTACTAACAGTAGTACTAACAGTAGTTCTAACAGTAGTACTAACAGTAGTACTAACAGTACTAACAGTAGTACTAACAGTAGTACTAACAGTAGTTCTAACAGTAGTACTAACAGTAGTACTAACAGTAGTACTAACATAGTTCTAACAGTAGTTCTAACAGTAGTTCTAACAGTAGTACTAACAGTAGTTCTAACAGTAGTTCTAACAGTAGTTCTAACAGTAGTACTAACAGTAGTACTAACAGTAGTACTAACAGTAGTACTAACATAGTTCTAACAGTAGTTCTAACAGTAGTTCTAACAGTAGTTCTAACAGTAGTACTAACAGTAGTACTAACAGTAGTACTAACATAGTTCTAACAGTAGTTCTAACAGTAGTTCTAACAGTAGTACTAACAGTAGTACTAACAGTAGTTCTAACAGTAGTACTAACAGTAGTACTAACAGTAGTTCTAACAGTAGTACTAACAGTAGTACTAACAGTAGTACTAACATAGTTCTAACAGTAGTTCTAACAGTAGTTCTAACAGTAGTTCTAACAGTAGTACTAACAGTAGTACTAACAGTAGTTCTAACAGTAGTACTAACAGTAGTTCTAACAGTAGTACTAACAGTAGTACTAACAGTAGTACTAACATAGTTCTAACAGTAGTTCTAACAGTAGTACTAACAGTAGTACTAACAGTAGTACTAACAGTAGTTCTAACAGTAGTTCTAACAGTAGTACTAACAGTAGTACTAACGGTAGTTCTAACAGTAGTTCTAACAATTGTACTAACAGTAGTACTAACATAGTTCTAACAGTAGTTCTAACAGTAGTTCTAACAGTAGTTCTAACAGTAGTACTAACGGTAGTACTAACGGTAGTTCTAACGGTAGTTCTAACGGTAGTTCTAACGGTAGTACTAACAGTAGTACTAACATAGTTCTAACAGTAGTTCTAACAGTAGTACTAACATAGTTCTAACAGTAGTTCTAACAGTAGTACTAACAGTAGTTCTAACAGTAGTACTAACAGTAGTACTAACAGTAGTACTAACATAGTTCTAACAGTAGTTCTAACAGTAGTACTAACAGTAGTACTAACAGTAGTACTAACATAGTTCTAACAGTAGTTCTAACAGTAGTTCTAACAGTAGTTCTAACAGTAGTTCTAACAGTAGTTCTAACAGTAGTTCTAACAGTAGTACTAACAGTAGTTCTAACAGTAGTTCTAACAGTAGTACTAACAGTAGTACTAACAGTAGTACTAACAGTAGTTCTAACAGTAGTACTAACAGTAGTTCTAACAGTAGTTCTAACAGTAGTACTAACAGTAGTACTAACAGTAGTTCTAACAGTAGTACTAACAGTAGTTCTAACAGTAGTTCTAACAGTAGTTCTAACAGTAGTACTAACAGTAGTACTAACAGTAGTTCTAACAGTAGTTCTAACAGTAGTACTAACAGTAGTACTAACAGTAGTTCTAACAGTAGTACTAACAGTAGTACTAACAGTAGTACTAACAGTAGTACTAACATAGTTCTAACAGTAGTTCTAACAGTAGTTCTAACAGTAGTTCTAACAGTAGTACTAACAGTAGTTCTAACAGTAGTTCTAACAGTAGTACTAACAGTAGTACTAACAGTAGTACTAACAGTAGTACTGCGTTGTGTTGCAGGAAGGTGACTCCTGTCTGCGTCCAGAAGATGTTCCGCAGAATGAAAGTTTCCATCGTTCCCAACTGGGACTGTTTATCATACGGAGGTGAGTACTACAGTACTATGAGTACTACCAGTACTACAGTGCTATGAGTACTACCAGTACTACAGTGCTATGAGTACTACAGGACTACAGTACTACAGTACTACCAGTACTACCAGTACGACAGTACTACCAGTACTACTAGTACTACAGTACTGTGAGTACTACCAGTACTACAGTACTACAGTACTATGAGTACTACAGTACTACAGTACTACCAGTACTACAGTACTACAGTACTATGAGTACTACAGTACTACCAGTACTACCAGTACTACCAGTACTACAGTACTACCAGTACTACCAGTACTACAGTACTACAGTACCGGTTGTACAGTCAGCTGGACCTGTGTGTTCTTCAGCTCCTTGTGTCCTCATGGAGCTGAAGCCTCCTGCTGAGGCCCTCAGAGCTGCAGGAGAAGAACCTGATCAGAGGCTGGAGGTCTTCTGATGGTCCAGCTTGGAGCGTCCCTCCATCCTCCTCAGACCTTCTCCTGTCCTCAGAGTCTGAGTCTGGTCCTGAGGAGGACTGTCCTCTGAAGGTCTGTGTTCTCCTGGGATGGTCCACGTTACTGTTTTCTCCAAACACATCTCAGGTCTCACAAACGGGTTCATCCTGAAGGTCAACGGCAAACAGCAGCAGGTGACGTACCTGCAGCCAGGAGAACACAGACCTTTGGAGGACCGTCCTCCTCAGGACCAGACTCAGCATCCAGCAGCACCTGAAGGGTCAGAGACTCTGAGGACAGTGACGTCCATCCTGGACACTGATGTCCTCAGATGTCCTCAGATGTTCTCAGATGTCCTCAGATGTTCTCAGATGTTCTCTTTGTCCTCAGAGATCATCGACCACCTGCACCACAGGTACGTCCCCGTCCTGCAGGACAGACTGAGCAGGTGCAGGAAGGTCCATCAGGAGGAGGAGGAGGAGGACAGGTACCAGCTGTCAGACATCTTCAGCTCAGACGGCGACCACGAGGACGAGGTGGACAACAGCTGACCGGAGACTCCGCCCCCTGCCTGTGATTGGCTGTCAGAGGCTTTTGCTGGTCCAGAACATGTCTGATGCTTTTATGAAAATGTTGTTTTACACTGTCAGCCTGAGCGGCTTCCATTAAACTGATCAGAGTTATTGATCAACTATTGATTTCTCACAAACCAAAGGCAACGATCCGTTAATGGTTCATTCAGTTTATTTAAACAGCTGAACTGTGCAGATGATCAATATCCAGTCATTATTGATTATCACTGAGTTCTAACACTTTGGTCTCACAAAGACTAAACACATTGATTACTCCAGGGGGGTCCAGTCCTGGTCCTGGAGGGACCCCATCCAGCATGTTCCAGATGTTTCCTGATTGAGGGATCAGGATCGATACCAGGCTTCTGCAGAGCTTCATGATCAGCTGATCACTGAATCAGGTGTTGGACGAGGGAACATCTGGGACATGCTGGATGGGGGCCCTCCAGGACCAGGACTGGACCCCCCTGGAGTAATGGATTCATCCTCAGAAGACACAGATGACACGTTCACCACCAAACATCAAAAGAACATTAAAATAACCTTACAGTGACGCCACCAGAAAAAGACGATCAATATTAAATCATCAGCTGTTATTGATCAGCTGACTGAAGCAGGAGCTCGGCTGCAGGGGATTGTGGGTCCTGTAGTTCACCTGTCGGTGACGGCCTGCAGGCTGCTCGTCTTCTTCATGATGTTCGGGACGAACAGGAGTCCCGACGCTCGCTCGATGGTTTCTATGGGAACCAGGAAACGCTCCAGAGGAACCTTCTCATCGATTGGCTCGTTCGGTAAAACGTAGGAGCGAAGCTCCACCCCCCTGCCATCCGTCTGCTCCAGGATCAACACCTGAGGAGACACAGGTGACCTCATCAGACAGACATATCAGTGATGACATCATCAGACAAGTGAGACTCACCTTGAAGAAGTGCGTCGGCACGGCAACGTGGTTTCGACCAATCACCTGATACCGGACGTAGAGTTTCCCATCAGCCTCTTGCCTGAAACACACACAGTGATGATGTCATCCTGTAGCCCCACCCACTCAGACACCACAGAAGTGGAGGCAGTTACCTGGGCAGGTAGAGCGGGCCGGTGCAGACGTAGACGTTGAGGTAGCGTTTGGTCAGAGAGCGGCAGAGCTTCTCCAGGTTGTTCCAGGTGTTCTGGTTCAGGTGAGGGTTCTGACAAACAGAACACTGATGTGAGTTAAGAACCGTCCTGCTGCAGGTCCACAGGTGGAGGAGGTCCGGTCCACTGAGAATCTGACGCTGTGGTCCAGACTTCAGAACGTCTGTTCTGACCCGTTCTACAGCTGCTGGTTCTGTCAAAGCCTCTGGTTCTGTTAAAGCCTCTGGTTCTGCTGGTTCTGTTAAAGCCTCTGGTTCTGCTGGTTCTGTTAAAGCCTTTGGTTCTGATGGTTCTGTTTAAGCCTCTGGTTCTGCTGGTTCTGTTAAAGCCTCTGGTTCTGCTGGTTCTGTTTAAACCTCTGGTTCTGCTGGTTCTGTTAAAGCCTCTGGTTCTGCTGGTTCTGTTAAAGCCTCTGGTTCTGTTGGTTCTGTTTAAACCTCTGGTTCTGCTGGTTCTGTTAAAGCCTTTGGTTCTGATGGTTCTGTTAAAGCCTCTGGTTCTGCTGGTTCTGTTTAAACCTCTGGTTCTGCTGGTTCTGTTTAAGCCTCTGGTTCTGCTGGTTCTGTTAAAGCCTCTGGTTCTGATGGTTCTGTTTAAACCTCTGGTTCTGTTTAAACCTCTGGTTCTGCTGGTTCTGTTTAAACCTCTGGTTCTGCTGGTTCTGTTTAAACCTCTGGTTCTGCTGGTTCTGTTAAAGCCTTTGGTTCTGCTGGTTCTGTCCAGGCTGACATTAAAGTGAATAAATCACAGGTACAGGTGTCGAATGTTTCCATCGATCAGGATCTATTGAACGTATTGATCATGTGACTAACGAGACAGACTCAGGTGTTTACCTGTGGAGCCACGTTGCTCAGGTAGAACGTGTCCTCCATGGCTTTTTGACTCCACTTGTGATTGGCTGCAGCAGCCAGGTGACCTCTGTCGAAGCCACTCCCCCTGTAGTCGGCGTTGGTCGACCTGTGGAAGACGTGGACGCTGGACGACCAATCAGAGCTAGAGTCAGCTTCACAAACAGGAACAGCATCGGTCACCTGTCGTCCTCTGTTCACCTGTCTACCTGTAGCTGAGTCCCGATTCAGGGGCTGCATCCTTCTAAGGATCCAGCCTACCGTCCTTCTAAGGCTGGGTCCTTCCAAGGACGGTCGGCTACATGAGCGTTTGTTAAATAGACGGTCCAGCCTACGATGAACTTCCTGCTTACATCATGACGTCTCGTAGCGCCGCTCCTTGTTGCCTAGCAACCCTGACAAACAAATTTTCATCCCGACGATCAGGATGAGACGACTATGTTGTAATTTTACCTCATTTGTGACTGAATTTGATCCTGAACTTGTGTTTTTTGTTTCTAATATGTTTTATATCCTTGAAGACTTGAGGGTCTTGTTCTGTCCGGTGGTTCGGGACTAAACTGTCTGAGAAACAAGAAGCTGGTTTAAATCTGTTGACATCCACTGATATGAACTTCAGATATTCTAAACCTCCACAGTCTCTGGGCTGAATGTTTCTGATGAGGATCACTAAATACCTGCTGTCTGAACAGAAACCAGATATAATGTATGTTAAACATGTGATCAGATAACTTGGTGGAGCTAAACTAAGAACAGTGAGGAGAGTCATGTTTTCACTGGTCTACAGAGAATCACCACCAATAGAAGCTCCAGCAGCATTTAGTCACCGTTTTACTTCACCTCCATATAATAACTTAAATAAGGATTAAATACATGAATATTTATGATTGAATAAGTCGTTTTCGTGGTGCCACAGTCAGAAAAAATCGCCACAGTCTGTAAAATAAAACTTAAAACTGAAGCTGAACAACTGGACAGTAAACGTTTTAAACTGCAGCAGCTCATCAATAACGTCACTTAATCGATTTTAAAACTAATTTTAACGTGTTCAACTTTTGTACTATCAGACTGAGCTGTAACATAGTAATAACAATTAAAACTAGAATCCTCCATCCATCTTCACTGTCAGCCGTCAGCAGTTAAAACTCCAGCTGTTGATCCAACTGTCAGCGGTGCAATGGATCTTGGGATATTTGGGGCTACGGAGGATCCATCGATGCATCCTTCAAATTCATGGAAAAGAAGGACGCATTCATCGGCCACATTTGAAGGAGTCTTGAAGTTTTAATGAAATGGGACGGCCTTAGTCGCACCGCTGAGACGTATGCAGCTGAATAATGCAGCCTCTGAACTGGGACACAGCTAGAGTCTCACCTGTCGTCCTCTCTGTTCACCTGTCTCACTGTGTCTCACCTGTCGTCCTCCTTAAAGTCGCAGTACTTCCTGTCTGACGTCCCACTCAGGGAGGCGGGGCTTAGCCTCTCTATTACCCATGATGCTGTGCGTGTCCGGGGGTCGTAGGAAGTGACGTATGACTCTCTGGTTTTAACGTTGGCCAATGAGGGGAAGCCGTACTTCATCACTGCTCCTGAGCTGCCTGGACTCACCTGGACAGGTAACGTTAAGGCTGTATGTTAGTGTGTACAGCTACTGCTGCAAGGTTACTACTGTAGTACTGCATTATTACCGTAGTACTACTGCAATGGTATTAGTGTATTATTACTGTAGTACTGCATTATTACCGTAGTACTACTACAATGGTATTAGTGTATTATTACTGTAGTACTGCATTATTACCGTAGTACTACTGCAATGGTATTAGTGTATTATTACTGTAGTACTGCATTATTACCGTAGTACTACTGCAATGGTATTAGTGTATTATTACTGTAGTACTGCATTATTACCGTAGTACTACTACAATGGTATTAGTGTATTATTACTGTAGTACTGCATTATTACCGTAGTACTACTACAATGGTATTAGTGTATTATTACTGTAGTACTGCATTATTACCGTAGTACTACTGCAATGGTATTAGTGTATTATTACTGTAGTACTGCATTATTACCGTAGTACTACTACAATGGTATTAGTGTATTATTACTGTAGTACTGCATTATTACCGTAGTACTACTACAATGGTATTAGTGTATTATTACCGTAGTACTACTAGAAACAATAATAGAAGCAGTGAAACAGGAAACTCCTTCATGGTGTCTACTAACCCCAGCAATGACGGCAACAATAATAAACACATGGATTGTTGTTATGATTATTATTATTATTGTTATTATTATTATTATTGTTATTATTATCGTTGTTATCAACACTGTGCGTGTTTCTGCGCACAGACCGAAGGTGCGGCTGAAGGTCCTCACAGAGGCGGACAGTCCGCCGCTGTCTGTCCGTCTCACCGTCAGCTCGGAGGCCTGCACCGTCGGTACCGGAACCACCGGGAGACTGCTCAGCAGACCCGCTATCCGCTCGTCCTCCCGGCGGCCTCGGTCGCTCCACAGGCGGGTCGCAGCAGCTCCGAGCCCCGCTCCGAACACCAAGGTCGCCGCGGTCCGACACCACCGGTCCATGCTGCCGGATCAGCTGCTGGACGCGCTCTGATGACGTCAGAGGAACGCGTTCGCTTCAGATCAAAACAGGAGTCAGACATGCGCAGATCCGACCGATGATGCTCCGATCCATAGACATGTACACATACACATAGACATATACACATAGACATAAGCTGTGTCCCAATTCAGGGGCTGCATCCTTCAAAGGATCCAGCCGACCGTCCTTTGAAGGCTGGGTCCTTCCAAGGACGGTCGGCTACATGAGCGTTTGTTAAATGAGTCGGTCCAGCCCACGATGAACTTCCTGCTTACATCATGACGTCTCGTAGCGCCGCTCCTTGTTGCCTAGCAACCCTGACAAACAAATTTTCATCCCGACGATCAGGATGAGACGACTATGTTGTAATTTTACCTCATTTGTGACTGAATTTGATCCTGAACTTGTGTTTTTTGTTTCTAATATGTTTTATATCTTGAAGACTTGAGGGTCTTGTTCTGTCCGGTGGTTCGGGACTAAACTGTCTGAGAAACAAGAAGCTGGTTTAAATCTGTTGACATCCACTGATATGAACTTCAGATATTCTAAACCTCCACAGTCTCTGGGCTGAATGTTTCTGATGAGGATCACTAAATACCTGCTGTCTGAACAGAAACCAGATATAATGTATGTTAAACATGTGATCAGATAACTTGGTGGAGCTAAACTAAGAACAGTGAGGAGAGTCATGTTTTCACTGGTCTACAGAGAATCACCACCAATAGAAGCTCCAGCAGCATTTAGTCACCGTTTTACTTCACCTCCATATAATAACTTAAATAAGGATTAAATATATGAATATTTATGATTGAATAAGTCGTTTTTGTGGTGGCCGCGGTCAGAAAGAATTTCGCCACAGTCTGTAAAATAAAACTTAAAACTGAAGCTGAACAACTGGACAGTAAACACTTTAAACTGCAGCGGCTCATCAATAACGTTATTCAATCGTTTTTTTTAGAACAAACTTTAACGTTGTCAACATTTGTATCGTAGCTATCAGAGTGAACTGTAACATAATACTAATATTAAAACTAGAATCCTCCATCCATCTTCACTGTCAGCCGTCAGCAGTTAAAACTCCAGCTGTTGATTGAACTGTCAGCGGTGCAATGGATCTTGGGATATTTGGGGCTACGGAGGATCCATCGATGCATCCTTCAAATTCATGGAAAAGAAGGACGCATTCATCGGCCGCCTTTGAAGGAGTCTTGAAGTTTTAATGAAATGGGACGGCCTTAGTCGCACCGCTGAGACGTATGCAGCTGAATAATGCAGCCTAGAAGGATGCAGCCCCTGAATTGAGACACAGCTATAGACACATACATATACACATATACACATAGACATATACACATAGACATATACACATAGACATATACACATAGACATATACACATAGACATATACACATAGACATATACACATAGACATATACACATAGACATATACACATAGACATATACACATAGACATAGACATATACACATATACACATAGACATATACACATAGACATAGACACATAGACATATACACATAGACACATAGACATATACACATAGACATATACACATAGACATATACACATAGACATAGACATATACACATATACACATAGACATAGACATATACACATATACACATAGACATATACACATAGACATAGACACATAGACATATACACATAGACATATACACATAGACATATACACATATACACATAGACATATACACATAGACATAGACACATAGACATATACACATAGACATATACACATAGACATATACACATAGACATATACACATAGACATAGACACATAGACATATACACATATACACATAGACATATACACATAGACATAGACACATAGACATATACACATAGACATATACACATAGACATAGACACATAGACATAGACATATACACATAGACATAGACATATACACATAGACATAGACATATACACATAGACATATACACATAGACATAGACATATACACATAGACATAGACATATACACATAGACATAGACATATACACATAGACATATACACATAGACACATAGACATATACACATAGACACATAGACATATACACATAGACATAGACATATACACATAGACATAGACATATACACATAGACATAGACATATACACATAGACATAGACATATACACATAGACATATACACATAGACACATAGACATATACACATAGACATAGACACATAGACATAGACACATAGACACATAGACATATACACATAGACACATACACATAGACATATACACATAGACATATACACATAGACACATACACATAGACATATACACATAGACATATACACATAGACATATATACATAGACACATAGACATAGACATATAGACATATATACATAGACACATAGACATATACACATAGACATATATACATAGACACATAGACATAGACACATAGACATAGACACATAGACATATACACATAGACATAGACACATAGACATATACACATAGACATATACACATAGACATATATACATAGACACATAGACATATACACATAGACATATATACATAGACACATAGACACATAGACATATACACATAGACACATACACATAGACACATACACATAGACATATACACATAGACATATACACATAGACATATATACATAGACACATAGACATAGACATATAGACATATATACATAGACACATAGACATATACACATAGACATATATACATAGACACATAGACATAGACACATAGACATAGACATATACACATAGACACATATACACATAGACATATACACATAGACACATACACATAGACATATACACATAAACACATAGACAAATACACATAGACATATACACATAGACATATACACATAGACATAGACACATAGACATAGACACATAGACATATACACATAGACATAGACACATAGACATATACACATAGACATAGACACATAGACATATACACATAGACATATACACATATACACATAGACATATACACATAGACATAGACACATAGACATATACACATAGACACATAGACATATACACATAGACATATACACATAGACATATACACATAGACATATACACATATACACATAGACATAGACATATACACATAGACATATACACATAGACATATATACATATACACATAGACATAGACATATACACATATACACATAGACATATAAACATAGACATATACACATAGACACATAGACACATAGACATATACACATAGACATATACACATAGACACATAGACATATAAACATAGACATATACACATAGACACATACACATAGACACATACACATAGACATATACACATAGACATATATACATAGACACATAGACATATACACATAGACATATATACATAGACACATAGACATATACACATAGACATATACACATAGACATATACACATAGACACATAGACACATAGACACATAGACATATACACATAGACACATACACATAGACATATACACATAGACATATATACATAGACACATAGACATATACACATAGACATATATACATAGACACATAGACATAGACACATAGACATATACACATAGACATATACACATAGACATAGACACATAGACATAGACATATACACATAGACATAGACATATACACATAGACATAGACATATACACATAGACACATAGACATATACACATAGACATAGACACATAGACATATACACATAGACATAGACACATAGACATAGACATATACACATAGACATAGACATATACACATAGACATAGACATATACACATAGACATAGACATATACACATAGACACATAGACATATACACATAGACATAGACACATAGACATAGACACATAGACACATAGACATATACACATAGACACATACACATAGACATATACACATAGACATATATACATAGACACATAGACATAGACACATAGACATAGACACATAGACATATACACATAGACACATAGACATATACACATAGACACATACACATAGACATATACACATAGACATAGACACATAGACATATATACATAGACACATAGACATAGACACATAGACATAGACACATAGACATATACACATAGACACATACACATAGACATAGACACATAGACATATACACATAGACATAGACACATAGACATATACACATAGACATAGACACATAGACATAGACACATAGACATATACACATAGACATATACACATAGACATATATACATAGACACATAGACATATACACATAGACATAGACACATAGACATAGACATATACACATAGACATATATACATAGACACATAGACATATATACATAGACACATAGACATAGACACATAGACATATACACATAGACATAGACACATAGACATATATACATAGACACATAGACATAGACACATAGACATATACACATAGACACATACACATAGACATAGACACATAGACATATACACATAGACATATACACATAGACATAGACACATAGACATATACACATAGACATATATACATAGACACATAGACATATACACATAGACATAGACACATAGACATATACACATAGACATAGACATATACACATATACACATAGACATATACACATAGACATATACAAATAGACATAGACACATAGACATATATACATAGACACATAGACATATACACATAGACACATACACATAGACATATACACATAGACATAGACATATACACATATACACATAGACATATACACATAGACATATACACATAGACATAGACACATAGACATATACACATAGACACATAGACATATACACATAGACATAGACACATAGACATAGACACATAGACATATACACATAGACACATAGACATATACACATAGACATATATACATAGACACATAGACATAGACACATAGACATAGACACATAGACATATACACATAGACACATAGACATATACACATAGACACATACACATAGACATATACACATAGACATATACACATAGACATATATACATAGACACATAGACATAGACACATAGACATAGACACATAGACATATACACATAGACACATACACATAGACATAGACACATAGACATATACACATAGACATATATACATAGACACATAGACATATACACATAGACATATATACATATACACATAGACATATACACATAGACATAGACACATAGACATATATACATAGACACATAGACATATACACATAGACATATATACATAGACACATAGACATATACACATAGACATAGACACATAGACATAGACATATACACATAGACATATATACATAGACACATAGACATAGACACATAGACATATACACATAGACATATACACATAGACATATATACATAGACACATAGACATAGACACATAGACATAGACACATAGACATATACACATAGACACATACACATAGACATAGACACATAGACATATACACATAGACATATACACATAGACATAGACACATAGACATATACACATAGACATATATACATAGACACATAGACATATACACATAGACATAGACACATAGACATATACACATAGACATAGACATATACACATATACACATAGACATATACACATAGACATATACACATAGACATAGACACATAGACATATATACATAGACACATAGACATATACACATAGAAACATACACATAGACATATACACATAGACATAGACATATACACATATACACATAGACATATACAGATAGACATATACACATAGACATAGACACATAGACATATACACATAGACACATAGACATATACACATAGACACATAGACATATACACATAGACATAGACATATACACATGGACATAGACATATAGACATATACACATACACATAGACACATAGACATATACACATAGACATAGACACATAGACATATACACATAGACACATACACATAGACATATACACATAGACATAGACATATACACATATACACATAGACATATACACATAGACATATACACATAGACACATAGACATATACACATAGACATATACACATAGACACATAGACATATACACATAGACATAGACACATAGACATATACACATAGACATATACACATAGACATAGACACATAGACATATACACATAGACATATACACATAGACACATACACATAGACATATACACATAGACATAGACATATACACATATACACATAGACATATACACATAGACATATGCACATAGACACATAGACATATACACATAGACATATACACATAGACATAGACACATAGACATATACACATAGACATATACACATAGACATAGACACATAGACATATACACATAGACATATACACATAGACACATACACATAGACATATACACATAGACATATATACATAGACACATAGACATATACACATAGACACATACACATAGACATATACACACAGACATAGACATATACACATAGACACATAGACATATACACATAGACACATAGACACATACACATAGACATAGACATATACACATATACACATAGACACATAGACACATACACATAGACATAGACATATACACATATACACATAGACATATACACATAGACACATAGACATATACACATAGACATAGACACATAGACATATACACATAGACACATAGACATATACACATAGACATAGACATATACACAGACACATAGACATATACACATAGACACATACACATAGACATATACACATAGACACATACACATAGACATATACACATAGACATATACACATAGACATAGACACATAGACACATAGACATATACACATAGACATAGACACATAGACATATACACATAGACATAGACACATAGACATATACACATAGACACATAGACATATACACATAGACACATACACATAGACATATACACACAGACATAGACATATACACATAGACACATAGACATATACACATAGACACATAGACATATACACATAGACATATACACATAGACATATACACATAGACATATACACATAGACATATACACATAGACATATACACACAGACATAGACATATACACATAGACACATAGACATATACACATAGACACATAGACATATACACATAGACACATAGACATATACACATAGACATATACACATAGACATATACACATAGACATATACACATAGACACATACACATAGACATATACACACAGACATAGACATATACACATAGACACATAGACATATACACATAGACACATAGACATATACACATAGACATATACACATAGACATATACACATAGACATATACACATAAACATATACACATAGACACATAGACATATACACATAGACACATACACATAGACATATACACATAGACATAGACATATACACATAGACACATAAACATATACACATAGACACATAGACATATACACATAGACACATACACATAGACATATACACATAGACATAGACATATACACATATACACATAGACACATACACATAGACATAGACATAGACACATAGACATATACACATAGACACATAGACATATACACATAGACACATACACATAGACATAGACATATACACATAGACATAGACATATACACATATACACATAGACATATACACAGACATATACACATAGACACATAGACATAGACATATACACATATACACATAGACATATACACATAGACACATACACATAGACATATACACATAGACATAGACACATAGACACATAGACATATACACATAGACATATACACATAGACATATACACATAGACACATAGACATATACACATAGACACATACACATAGACATATACACATAGACATAGACATATACACATATACACATAGACATATACACATAGACATATACACATACACATAGACATATACACATAGACATAGACATATACACATAGACACATAAACATATACACATAGACACATAGACATATACACATAGACACATACACATAGACATATACACATAGACATAGACATATACACATATACACATAGACACATACACATAGACATAGACATAGACACATCGACATATACACATAGACACATAGACATAGACATATACACATATACACATAGACACATAGACATATACACATAGACACATACACATAGACATATACACATAGACACATACACATATACACATAGACACATAGACATAGACATATACACATATACACATAGACATATACACATAGACATAGACACATAGACATATACACATAGACACATAGACATATACACATAGACACATACACATAGACATATACACATAGACATAGACATATACACATATACACATAGACATATACACATAGACACATAGACATAGACATATACACATATACACATAGACACATAGACATAGACATATACACATAGACATATACACATATACACATAGACATAGACACATAGACATATACACATAGACACATAGACATATACACATAGACATATACACATAGACATATACACATAGACATATACACATAGACATATACACATATACATATACACATAGACATATAGACATATACACATAGACATATACACATAGACATATACACATATACATATACACATAGACATATACACATAGACATATACACATATACACATAGACATATACACATATACACATAGACATATACACATAGACATATACACATATACATATACACATAGACATATACACATAGACATATACACATATACATATACACATCTACACATAGACATCTACACATAGACATATACACATAGACATATACACATAGACATATACACATAGACATATACACATAGACATATACACATCTACACATAGACATATACACATAGACATATACACATATACATCTACACATAGACATATACACATAGACATATACACATAGACATATACACATAGACATATACACATAGACATATACACATATACACATAGACACATAGACATATACACATAGACATATACACATAGACATATATACACATAGACACATATACACATAGACATATACACATATACATATACACATAGACACATATACACATAGACATATACACATGGACACATAGACATATACACATAGACATATACACATAGACATATACACATAGACATATACACATAGACACATAGACATATACACATAGACATAGACACATAGACACATAGACATATACACATAGACATATACACATAGACACATACACATAGACATATACACATATACACATAGACACATACACATATACACATAGACATATACACATAGACACATACACATAGACATATACACATATACACATAGACATATACACATATACACATAGACATATACACATAGACACATAGACATATACACATAGACATAGACACATAGACACATAGACATATACACATAGACATATACACATAGACACATTCACATAGACATATACACATATACACATAGACATATACACATATACACATAGACATATACACATAGACACATAGACATATACACATAGACATAGACACATAGACACATAGACATATACACATAGACATATACACATAGACACATACACATAGACATATACACATATACACATAGACATATACACATATACACATAGACATATACACATAGACACATAGACATATACACATAGACATATACACATAGACACATAGACATATACACATAGACATATACACATAGACACATAGACATATACACATAGACACATAGACATATACACATAGACATAGACATAGACATATACATATAGACACATAGACATATACACATAGACATAGACATAGACACATAGACATATACACATAGACACATAGACATATACACATAGACAAATACACATAGACACATAGACATATACACATAGACATATACACATAGACACATAGACATATACACATAGACATAGACACATAGACATATACACATAGACATAGACATATACACATAGACACATAGACATATACACATAGACACATACACATAGACATATACACATAGACACATACACATAGACATATACACAGAGACATATACACATAGACATAGACACATAGACACATAGACATATACACATACACATATACACAGAGACATATACACATATACACATAGGCACATAGACATATACATATACAGATAGACATATACACATAGACACATAGACATAGACATATACACATAGACATATACACATAGACATAGACATAGACACATAGACATATACACATAGACACATATACATATACACATAGACATAGACATAGACACATAGACATATACACATATACACATAGACATATACACATAGACATAGACACATAGACATATACACATAGACATATACACATAGACACATAGACATATACACATATACACATAGACATATACACATAGACATAGACACATAGACATATACACATAGACATAGACACATAGACATAGACACATAGACATATACACATAGACATAGACACATAGACATATACACATAGGCACATAGACATATACACATAGACACATACACATAGACATAGACACATATACATATACACATAGACATAGACATATACACATAGACATATACACATAGACATAGACACATACACATAGACATATACACATAGACATATACACATACACACATAGACATATACACATAGACATAGACACATAGACATATACACATAGACATAGACACATAGACATAGACACATAGACATATACACATAGACATAGACACATAGACATATACACATAGGCACATAGACATATACACATAGACACATACACATAGACATAGACACATATACATATACACATAGACATAGACATATACACATAGACATATACACATAGACATAGACACATACACATATACATATACACATAGACATAGACATAGACACATATACATATACACACAGACATAGACATAGACACATAGACATAGACACATATACACATAGACATATACACATAGACATAGACACATAGACATATACACATAGACACATAGACATATACACATAGACATAGGCACATAGACATATACATATACACATAGACATAGACATAGACACATAGACATAGGCACATAGACATATACATATACACATAGACATAGACACATAGACATAGGCACATAGACATATACACATAGACACATAGACATATACACATAGACACATACACATAGAGATATACACATAGACATATACACATAGACATAGACACATAGACATAGGCACATAGACATATACACATAGACACATAGACATATACACATAGACACATACACATAGACATATACACATTGACATAGACATATACACATAGACACATAGACATATACACATAGACACATAGACATAGACATAGACACATAGACATAGACATATACACATAGACATATACACATAGACACATAGACAAATACACATAGACATATACACATAGACATATACATATACACATAGACATAGACATAGACACATAGACATATACACATAGACATATACATATACACATAGACATAGACATAGACACATAGACATATACACATAGACACATATACATATACACATAGACATAGACATAGACACATAGACATATACACATATACACATATACACATAGACATATACACATAGACATAGACACATAGACATATACACATAGACACATAGACATATACACATAGACATAGACACATATACACATAGACATATACACATAGACATAGACACATAGACATAGACACATAGACATAGACACATATACACATAGACATATACACATAGACATAGACACATAGACATAGACACATAGACACATAGAAATATACATATAGGCACATAGACATATACATATACACATAGACATAGACACATATACATATACACATAGACATAGACACATAGACATAGACACATATACACATAGACATATACACATAGACATAGACACATAGACATAGACATAGACACATCGACATATACACATAGGCACATAGACATATACATATACACATAGACATAGACACATATACATATACACATAGACATAGACATAGACACATAGACATAGACACATATACACATAGACATATACACATAGACATATACACATAGACATATACACATAGACATATACACATAGACATATACACATAGACACATAGACATATACACATAGACACATACACATAGACATATACACATAGACATAGACATATACACATAGACACATAAACATATACACATAGACACATAGACATATACACATAGACACATACACATAGACATATACACATAGACATAGACACATAGACATATACACATAGACACATACACATAGACATAGACATATACACATAGACATAGACATATACACATATACACATAGACATATACACATAGACATATACACATAGACACATAGACATAGACATATACACATATACACATAGACACATAGACATATACACATAGACACATACACATAGACATATACACATAGACATAGACACATAGACATATACACATAGACACATACACATAGACATAGACATATACACATAGACATAGACATATACACATATACACATAGACATATACACATAGACATATACACATAGACACATACACATAGACATATACACATAGACATAGACACATAGACACATAGACATATACACATAGACACATACACATAGACATATACACATAGACATATACACATAGACACATAGACATATACACATAGACACATACACATAGACATATACACATTGACATAGACATATACACATATACACATAGACATATACACATCGACATATACACATAGACACATAGACATAGACATATACACATATACACATAGACACATAGACATATACACATAGACACATACACATAGACATATACACATAGACACATACACATATACACATAGACACATAGACATAGACATATACACATATACACATAGACATATACACATAGACATATACACATAGACATAGACACATAGACATATACACATAGACACATAGACATATACACATAGACACATACACATAGACATATACACATAGACATAGACATATACACATATACACATAGACATATACACATAGACATATACACATAGACACATAGACATAGACATATACACATATACACATAGACATATACACATAGACATATACACATAGACACATAGACATATACACATAGACATATACACATAGACATATACACATAGACACATAGACACATAGACATATACACATATACACATAGACACATTGACATATACACATAGACATATACACATAGACATATATACACATAGACACATATACACATAGACATATACACATATACATATACACATAGACACATATACACATAGACATATACACATAGACACATAGACATATACACATAGACATATACACATAGACATATACACATAGACATATACACATAGACACATAGACATATACACATAGACATAGACACATAGACACATAGACATATACACATAGACATATACACATAGACACATACACATAGACATATACACATATACACATAGACATATACACATATACACATAGACATATACACATAGACACATAGACATAGACATATAGACATATACACATAGACACATAGACATAGACACATATACATATACACATAGACACATAGACATATACACATAGACACATAGACATATACACATAGACATAGACATAGACATATACATATAGACACATAGACATATACACATAGACATATACACATAGACATAGACATAGACACATAGACATATACACATAGACACATAGACATATACACATAGACAAATACACATAGACACATAGACATATACACATAGACATATACACATAGACACATAGACATATACACATAGACATAGACACATAGACATATACACATAGACATAGACATATACACATAGACACATAGACATAGACATATACACATAGACACATACATATAGACATATACACAGAGACATATACACATAGACATAGACACATAGACACATAGACATATACACATAGACATATACACAGAGACATATACACATATACACATAGGCACATAGACATATACATATACACATAGACATATACACATAGACACATAGACATAGACATATACACATAGACATATACACATAGACATAGACATAGACACATAGACATATACACATAGACACATATACATATACACATAGACATAGACATAGACACATAGACATATACACATATACACATAGACATATACACATAGACATAGACACATAGACATATACACATAGACATATACACATAGACACATAGACATATACACATATACACATAGACATATACACATAGACATAGACACATAGACATATACACATAGACACATAGACATATACACATAGACATATACACATAGACATAGACACATAGACATAGACACATAGACATATACACATAGACATAGACACATAGACATAGACACATATACACATAGACATATACACATAGACATAGACACATAGACATATACACATAGACACATAGACATATACACATAGACATATACACATAGACACATAGACATATACACATAGACATAGACACATAGACATAGACACATAGACATAGACACATATACACATAGACATATACACATAGACATATACACATAGACATAGACACATAGACATAGACACATAGACATAGACACATAGACACATAGACATATACACATAGACATATACACATAGACATAGACACATAGACACATAGACACATAGACATATACACATAGACATAGACACATAGACATAGACATATACACATAGACATATACACATATACACATATACACATAGACATATACACATAGACATAGACACATAGACATAGACACATATACACATAGACATATACACATAGACATATACACATAGACATAGACACATAGACATAGACACATAGACATAGACACATAGACATAGACACATATACACATAGACACATACACATAGACATATACACATAGACATAGACACATAGACATAGACACATAGACATATACACATAGACATAGACACATAGACATATACACATAGGCACATAGACATATACACATAGACACATACACATAGACATAGACACATATACATATACACATAGACATAGACACATATACATATACACATAGACATAGACATAGACACATAGACATAGACACATATACACATAGACATATACACATAGACATAGACACATAGACATATACACATAGACACATAGACATATACACATAGACATAGGCACATAGACATATACATATACACATAGACATAGACATAGACACATAGACATAGACATATAGACATATACACATAGACACATAGACATATACACATAGACATAGGCACATAGACATATACATATACACATAGACATAGACACATAGACATAGGCACATAGACATATACACATAGACACATAGACATATACACATAGACACATACACATAGACATATACACATTGACATAGACATATACACATAGACACATAGACATATACACATAGACACATACACATAGACATATACACATAGACATAGACATATACACATAGACATATACACATAGACACATAGACATATACACATAGACATATACACATAGACATATACATATACACATAGACATAGACATAGACACATAGACATATACACATAGACATATACATATACACATAGACATAGACATAGACACATAGACATATACACATAGACACATATACATATACACATAGACATAGACATAGACACATAGACATATACACATATACACATATACACATAGACATATACACATAGACATAGACACATAGACATATACACATAGACACATAGACATATACACATAGACATAGACACATATACACATAGACATATACACATAGACATAGACACATAGACATAGACACATAGACATAGACACATATACACATAGACATATACACATAGACATAGACACATAGACATAGACACATAGACACATAGACATATACACATAGACATAGACACATAGACATATACACATAGGCACATAGACATATACATATACACATAGACATAGACACATATACATATACACATAGACATAGACATAGACACATAGACATAGACACATATACACATAGACATATACACATAGACATAGACACATAGACATATACACATAGACACATAGACATATACACATAGACATAGGCACATAGACATATACATATACACATAGACATAGACATAGACACATAGACATAGACATATAGACATATACACATAGACACATAGACATATACACATAGACATAGGCACATAGACATATACATATACACATAGACATAGACACATAGACATAGGCACATAGACATATACATATACACATAGACATATACACATAGACATAGACACATAGACATAGACATATACACATACACATAGACATATAGACATATACACATAGACATAGACATATAGACATAGACATATAGACATATACACATAGACATAGACACATATACATATACACATAGACATAGACACATATACATATACACATAGACATAGACACATAGACATATACACATAGACATAGACACATATACATATACACATAGACATAGACACATATACATATACACATAGACATATACACATAGACATAGACACATATACATATACACATAGACATAGACACATGTACATATACACATAGACATAGACACATATACATATACACATAGACATAGACACATAGACATATACACATAGACATAGACACATATACATATACACATAGACATAGACACATATACATAGACACATAGACATATACACATAGACACATAGACATATACACATAGACATAGGCACATATACATATACACATAGACATAGACATAGACACATAGACATATACACATAGACATAGACACATAGACACATAGACATATACACATAGACATATACACATAGACATATACACATAGACACATAGACATATACACATAGACATAGACACATAGACATAGACACATAGACATATACACATAGACATATACACATAGACATATACACATAGACATATACACATAGACATAGACACATATACATAGACACATAGACATAGACATATACACATAGACATATACACATAGACATATACACATAGACACATAGACATATACACATAGACACATAGACATATACACATAGACATAGACACATAGACATATACACATAGACATATACACATAGACATATACACATAGACATATACACATAGACACATAGACATAGACACATAGACATATACACATAGACATAGACACATAGACACATAGACATATACACATAGACATAGACACATATACACATAGACATATACACATAGACATAGACACATATACATAGACACATAGACATATACACATAGACACATAGACATAGACACATAGACACATAGACATATACACATAGACATATACACATAGACATAGACACATAGACACATAGACACATCCACTTAGACATAGACACATAGACACATAGACATATACACATAGACATATACACATACACATAGACATATAGACATATACACATAGACATAGACATATAGACATATACACATAGACATATACACATAGACATATACACATAGACATATACACATAGACATAGACATATACACATAGACATAGACATATAGACATATACACATAGACATATACACATAGACATATACACATACACATAGACATATAGACATATACACATACACATAGACACATAGACACATAGACACATAGACATAGACACATAGACATATACACATAGACATAGACATATACACATAGACATAGACATATAGACATATACACATACACATAGACACATAGACACATAGACACATAGACATAGACACATAGACATATACACATAGACATAGACACATAGACATATACACATAGACACATAGACATATAGACATATACACATAGACATAGACACATATACATATACACATAGACATATACATATACACATAGACACATAGACATAGACATATAGACATATACACATACACATAGACATATACACATAGACATAGACATATAGACATATACACATACACATAGACATATACACATAGACATAGACATATAGACATATACACATAGACACATAGACATATACACATAGACACATACACATAGACATATACACATAGACATAGACATATACACATAGACATATACACATAGACACATAGACATATACACATAGACATAGACATATACACATAGACACATAGACATATACACATAGACACATACACATAGACATATACACATAGACATAGACATATACACATATACACATAGACATATACACATAGACATATACACATAGACACATAGACATATACACATAGACATATATACATAGACATAGACATATACACATAGACATATACACATAGACATATACACATAGACATAGACATATACACATAGACACATAGACATATACACAGACATATACACATAGACATATAGACATATACACATAGACACATAGACATAGACATATAGACATATACACATACACATAGACATATACACATAGACATAGACATATAGACATATACACATAGACATAGACACATAGACATATACACATAGACACATAGACATATACACATAGACACATACACATAGACATATACACATAGACATAGACATATACACATATACACATAGACATATACACATAGACACATAGACATATACACATAGACATAGACACATAGACATATACACATAGACACATAGACATATACACATAGACACATACACATAGACATATACACATAGACATAGACATATACACATAGACATATACACATAGACATATACACATAGACACATAGACATATACACATAGACATATATACATAGACATAGACATATACACATAGACATATACACATAGACATATACACATAGACATAGACATATACACATAGACACATAGACATATACACAGACATATACACATAGACATATAGACATATACACATAGACACATAGACATAGACATATAGACATATACACATAGACATATACACATAGACATATACACATAGACACATAGACATATACACATAGACATAGACATATACACATAGACATAAACACATAGACATAGACACATAGACACATAGACATAGACACATAGACATATACACATATACACATAGACATAGACATATACACATAGACATATACACATATACACATAGACATATACACATATACACATAGACATATACACATAGACATATAGACATATACACATAGACATATACACATAGACATATACACATAGACATATACACAAGGACATATACACATAGACACATATACACATAGACACATAGACATATACACATAGACATAGACACATAGACATATACACATAGACATATAGACATAGACATATACACATAGACATAGACATATACACATAGACATATAGACATATACACATAGACATATACACATAGACATATACACATAGACATATACACAAGGACATATACACATAGACACATATACACATAGACATAGACATATACACATAGACATATAGACATATACACATAGACATATACACATAGACATATACACAAGGACATATACACATAGACACATATACACATAGACATATACACATAGACACATAGACATATACACATAGACATATACACATAGACATATACACATAGACATATACACAAGGACATATACACATAGACACATATACACATATACACATAGACATAGACATATACACATAGACACATATACACATATACACATAGACATATACACATAAGCTGTGTCCCAGTTCAGAGGCTGCATTATTCAGCTGCATACGTCTCAGCGGTGCGACTAAGGCCGTCCCATTTCATTAAAACTTCAAGACTCCTTCAAATGTGGCCGATGAATGCGTCCTTCTTTTCCATGGATTTGAAGGATGCATCGATGGATCCTCCGTAGCCCCAAATATCCCAAGATCCATTGCACCGCTGACAGTTCAATCAACAGCTGGAGTTTTAACTGCTGACGGCTGACAGAGAAGATGGATGGAGGATTCTAGTTTTAATTGTTATTACTATGTTACAGCTCACTCTAATAGTACAAAAGTTGAACACGTTAAAATTAGTTTTAAAATCGATTAAGTTACGTTATTGATGAGCTGCTGCAGTTTAAAACGTTTACTGTCCAGTTGTTCAGCTTCAGTTTTAAGTTTTATTTTACAGACTGTGGTGATTTTTTCTGACTGTGGCACCACAAAAACGACTTATTCATTCATAAATATTCATGTATTTAATCCTTTTTTAAGTTATTATATGGAGGTGAAGTAAAACGGTGACTAAATGCTGCTGGAGCTTCTATTGGTGGTGATTCTCTGTAGACCAGTGAAAACATGACTCTCCTCACTGTTCTTAGTTTAGCTCCACCAAGTTATCTGATCACATGTTTAACATACATTATATCTGGTTTCTGTTCAGACAGCAGGTATTTAGTGATCCTCATCAGAAACATTCAGCCCAGAGACTGTGGAGGTTTATAATATCTGAAGTTCATATCAGTGGATGTCAACAGATTTAAACCAGCTTCTTGTTTCTCAGACAGTTTAGTCCCGAACCACCGGACAGAACAAGACCCTCAAGACTTCAAGGATATAAAACATATTAGAAACAAAAAACACAAGTTCAGGATCAAATTCAGTCACAAATGAGGTAAAATTACAACATAGTCGTCTCATCCTGATCGTCGGGATGAAAATTTGTTTGTCAGGGTTGCTAGGCAACAAGGAGCGGCGCTACGAGACGTCATGATGTAAGCAGGAAGTTCATTGTAGGCTAGACCATCTATTTAACAAACGCTCATACAGCCGACCGTCCTTGGAAGGACCCAGCCTTAGAAGGACGGTAGGCTGGATCCTTCAGAGGCTGCAGCCCCCTGAATTTATAAAGCGCCTTTCTACAAAGTGATTTAAGTTAATGCCTTTATTCACCCATCCACACACACACACCAATATATCTGGGAAACAAATAGGCATCAAAAACAACATATGTAACTTTTAATGTGATGATTATAAATGTTTACTCCTTATATGTTTAGGACAAAGGTAAGCACCAAACCAACGTATGTATTTCTAATGTTTTTATGAGTTTTTACTGCTACCAATGTATGTAACACTGTTATTATGATGATAAATATTGAAATATTAATATTAAACATCTGTGTTTATAATAAACTTAGATGTGACAGGTGGGTTTTCTGAATAAATCAGAATCAGAAATACTTTATTGATCCTTGGGGGGAAACTGTTAGTGTTATAGTTGAACCCATTCAACAAAGACTATATTATAACATATAGAAATATAAAATATAGAAAATTCAGATAGAAATTATAATGTAGAGATAAACTTTTAAGAAATAAAAATAAAATATTAAAAAATATGTGCACGAAGAGAGAGAGAGAGAGCACAAATGTTTACATTTAACTGTTTTTAATTAATCACTTTGATATTCAGTGATTGATGAACTCTTGGACAAGCTGGGAACAGTCCAGTGAGGGTCTCCTGGGTCTTCTTTGAGGTCTGAGACGTCCTGGTAGCTACAGGCTAAAGTGAAGACAGAAATACATCACTGATTCCTTCACATTCAGAAAGGGAAAAAACATTCTCAGCATAGTGTGGCGTTGAATTATCCAATCCTTACAGCCTATAGACCTGCCCTGTGGAGATGTGCTGGGAAACAGAGAACTGAGG
Organism: Dascyllus trimaculatus; assembly: GCA_024666655.1. Taxonomy (NCBI): domain Eukaryota; kingdom Metazoa; phylum Chordata; class Actinopteri; family Pomacentridae; genus Dascyllus; species Dascyllus trimaculatus. The sequence goes on from JAMOIN010000405.1 coordinate 65,085, forward strand.
GAAGAGCTCCATCTCTTATCCTGACCGTCTGACCTGTCCTGTATGATCCTGTGGCCTGAAGTTCTCACTGCAGAGCATGGAGGACGGACCAGCTGAGAAACCTGACGTCTGACAGCTGTTTCCACTGCTTTCTGATCTCTTTATTTCTGGGAAACCTACATAGTATGTGAAAAGTTAGCTAAAGCTACTAACAGCATTCAGAGTGGTTACTTTTGGCCAATTTAGTTAAATAGGAAAGACTTCTTCGTTGTTAGGAGGCTGGTTTCACCGCGGGAATCCACAGTATTATGCTCGGGACTTCATAGTTTTAGCCACAAAGTCGGCAAATTCTGTTCGTAAAATGATGTTGTAATGGCCAAATACAGTGAAAGTATTTTTTCAGTCTTGCCTGTGAAAGGTAATCCCATGTGATCTGGTTTGGACTGATGTAATTCTACGCAGCACATGAATGAGGCGTCTCCTCTGCTCTCTTCTGTCACATCCAATATGGCGGCTACGTTGACGTGTGGTTCAGCGATCAATGCGGCGTCTACGTATGTATGTCTGTGCTCCGACCTGCTCTGACGTCATGCACACGACGAAGCCAGCAGTTAGTAGTGAGCTTTAAGGCCGAACCCTGGACAAAGATAGGATGACTCCAGTCTGAACTAAGAACCAGACGGAAGGAGAGCAGGTGAAGGTTCCTGGATCAGAATAGAGCAGAACAGAGGTGCAGAAGTGTGCCGACGCCCTTCAGGGTCGCAAAGCTCCGGGGTGACGAGTGAACAGGGAGTTTATAAATGCTTTAAACAGAATAGGAGGAGGAGGAGGAAGTCCCCACGCTCTGAGACAGACACTGGTCAAACTAACCCCAAAGCCAAAGGACGATGAGTGAAGACTGGAGACTGGAGACCGACCAGTCTGTTGAATAATGACGCCGGGCCTGGGTGAGATCCCCATTAGACTAACTGGGACATACCAGGGTGGAGGACTCCACAGAAATGAGAGGAGGAGCTCGGAGGCCAACTTTGAGCCGATACTTCAACAATAGAAAGAAAGTTCAACATGTGGTTGTTGAGGGATCTGTCCTTAAAGGGCCGGACGCTGCCGTCTACAGCAGAGGGAAGACCAGCGTCTGTGTTTGTCTCCAAGAAACTACATCAGATATTATTTACTTCACCTGGAAGAGCAGCCGTCATTAAGGAAGTAAGGCCAAGAGGGATGGTGGCTTCTGGACCACTGAACAGTTCTTTGAAGATGAGCTGGTTAATTATCTTCAGCAGACAACAGAACAACGTCTGGAACTCTTCTTCTGCTCATGTCTTTAACTCATCAGGCAGAATACAGCTTTTATTGAAGTGTAATTATAAAGTGGAAAAGCTTTAAACCTTGACAGACGAGCTCTGCTGGCCTGGAGGCTGGTCTACAAACAGAACTAATCACCTACCAGCTGCTGCATCTGGAGTAATGAAGACACCCTGTATCAGTTACCATGGAGATGTAGCTCTGCAGCATCAGTTACCATGGAGATGTAGCTCTGCAGCATCAGTTACCATGGAGATGTAGCTCTGCAGCATCAGTTACCATGGAGATGTAGCTCTGCAGCATCAGTTACCATGGAGATGTAGCTCTGCAGCATCAGTTACCATGGAGATGTAGCTCTGCAGCATCAGTTACCATGGAGATGTAGCTCTGCAGCATCAGTTACCATGGAGATGTAGCTCTGCAGCATCAGTTACCATGGAGATGTAGCTCTGCAGCATCAGTTACCATGGAGATGTAGCTCTGCAGCATCAGTTACCATGGAGATCTAGCTCTGCAGCATCAGTTACCATGGAGATGTAGCTCTGCAGCATCTGTTACCATGGAGATGTAGCTCTGCAGCATCAGTTACCATGGAGATCTAACTCTGCAGCATCAGTTACCATGGAGATCTAACTCTGCAGCATCAGTTACCATGGAGATCTAACTCTGCAGCATCAGTTACCATGGAGATGTAGCTCTGCAGCATCAGTTACCATGGAGATCTAGCTCTGCAGCATCTGTTACCATGGAGATCTTGAAAACTGACTTGAAACTCAGCAGCCTGCTGACCCACTGGTCTCTGTCTCAGCTTGTGTTTCTTCCTGCTGACTTTAACTCATCAAGCCAGATGAGTGTTTTCTGGAGGTGTGTCTGCTGACAGCTGCTACCTGAACTCACACACACCTGTTGGAGGTTCAGGTAACACCTGCTGAGCTGCCACACTGCTGCAGCACAGACAGGAAGCATGTCAGCATTCAGAGCAAAGTCTGCAGCTGCTTTAGATCCACATCTGATGAGAACAATCAGCTTCAGGTTTCCAGACATGAAGAACACTCTGAGACAGTCGGTGCTGGAACCATTGGGACCAGTGGGACCAGTGGGACCGCTGGGACCAGTGGGACCAGTGGGACCAGTGGGACCAGTGGGACCAGTGGGACCAGTGGGACCAGTGGGACCAGTGGGACCAGTGGGACCAGTGGGACCGCTGGGACCAGTGGGACCAGTGGGACCAGTGGGACCAGTGGGACCAGTGGGACCAGTGGGACCGCTGGAACCATTGGGACCAGTGGGACCAGTGGGACCGCTGGGACCAGTGAGACCAGTGGGACCAGTGGGACCAGTGGGACCAGTGGGACCGCTGGGACCAGTGGGACCAGTGGGACCAGTGGGACCGCTGGGACCAGTGGGACCAGTGGGACCAGTGGGACCAGTGAGACCAGTGGGACCAGTGAGACCAGTGAGACCAGTGGGACCGCTGGGACCAGTGGGACCAGTGGGACCAGTGGGACCAGTGGGACCAGTGGGACCAGTGGGACCGCTGGGACCAGTGGGACCAGTGGGACCAGTGGGACCAGTGGGACCGCTGGGACCGCTGGGACCAGTGAGACCAGTGAGACCAGTGAGACCAGTGAGACCAGTGGGACCAGTGGGACCAGTGGGACCAATGGGACCGCTGGGACCAGTGAGACCAGTGAGACCAGTGGGACCAGTGGGACCAGTGGGACCGCTGGGACCAGTGGGACCAGTGAGACCGCTGGGACCAGTGGGACCAGTGGGACCAGTGGGACCGCTGGGACCGCTGGGACCAGTGAGACCAGTGAGACCAGTGGGACCAGTGAGACCAGTGGGACCAGTGGGACCAGTGAAACCAGTGGGACCAGTGGGACCAGTGGGACCGCTGGGACCAGTGAGACCAGTGAGACCAGTGAGACCAGTGGGACCAGTGGGACCAGTGAGACCAGTGGGACCAGTGGGACCAGTGGGACCGCTGGGACCAGTGAGACCAGTGGGACCAGTGGGACCAGTGGGACCAGTGAGACCAGTGGGACCAGTGGGACCAGTGGGACCGCTGGGACCAGTGGGACCAGTGGGACCAGTGGGACCAGTGGGACCAGTGAGACCAGTGGGACCAGTGGGACCAGTGGGACCAGTGGGCCGTACTTCTAATGAGGTGGACTTTTAAAACTGTTAGTGAGTCCAGCTGCGGCTGACCTGGGGATCCTGCTCCAGAGCCCAGCTGAAAACCATCTGTCCTGATCAGCTGAGGACCTGCTCTGCAGCACCTGTTCTCCCCGCCTCCAGACCTGCCGGACTGGACCACCACTGGGCTCCTCCACTTCCAGCCACTCTGCACCTGAAGACCCTAAAAGCTCCAACCACCCCTCAGTCATGGCAACAGGTTTTACCGTGACCTGCTGGCCCTGGTGCCTCATGTGTGACTGTGTGTTTGTGGGTTAACTTCATGAGGACTCCTGGGGGCCTCTGTTGGCCCCTGCATTAGTTCAGGAACAGCATCAGCGTTTGCTGGTCGGAGCTGACGCTGGTGTTGTTTATGTGTTCTGTAGCCACATGGTCCCGTGTTTGTGTCGTCATGCGTGTTCAGAGGCTCCAGTTCTGGTTAGTTCTGTACTTCCTGTTTGGTGTGGTGTTGTTATCGTTGTGTTTGTTATTTAGTCGTAGTAAAGTCTGTAACTCTGTCAGCCTTCGTCTGCTTTCATTCACTTCTTTGGTTTTAGCAGAACCACCTGCTTCTGTCACTAAAATACAAACTGCTTCACCAAAACCAACAACCTGGTTTTAACTTGCTGCACACAGCGACCCCTAGAGGCTGGTAGCAGTCAGTCATTAATCATTCATCATTGATCATTGATTGTTAGTCATTATTCATTGATCATTGATCATTGATCATTGATTGTTAGTCATTATTCATTATTCACTGATCATTGATCATTAATCATTAATCATTGATCATTGATCATTAATCATTAATCATTAATCATTGATCATTGATCATTAATCATTATTCATTGATCATTAATCGTTGATCATTAATCGTTGATCATTGATCATTGATCATTGATCATTGACCATTGATCGTTAGTCATTAATCAGTAATCAATAACTATTGATCACTACACATTCAGCTCTGTAAGGTCTACTTCCAGGTCCATGAGGTTCAGATCTGAACTCTGTCTGGAGACATTTTAATGGATCCACATGTTCAGAGAAGATCCACCATCAGAGATCAGCAGCATCCTGACGTACGAACAGGTCAACATACACAGGAAGCAACAACAACAACAACAACAACAACAACAACAAGGGCGATGACCACATATTGATTCCAGTTAGTCCATCAGAGTTCTGTTTCAGTCCACTGATCAGTTTCTGTCTGCGCTTATTGATCAGAGTCTTTTCAGCCTTCATGTCTGTCAGCAGGTGGAGCTGTTTCCTTCCCACTGGTCCCACTGGTCCTACTGGTCCCACTGGTCCCACTGGTCCTACTGGTCCTATTGGTCCTACTGGTTCTACTGGTCCTATTGGTCCCACTGGTCCCACTGGTCCTATTGGTCCCACTGGTCCTACTGGTCCTATTGGTCCTACTGGTTCTACTGGTCCTACTGGTTCTACTGGTCCTACTGGTCCTATTGGTCCTACTGGTTCTACTGGTCCTACTGGTCCTACTGGTCCTATTGGTCCCACTGGTCCCACTGGTCCTATTGGTCCTATTGGTCCCACTGGTCCTATTGGTCCTACTGGTCCCACTGGTCCTATTGGTTCTACTGGTTCTACTGGTCCTACTGGTCCTACTGGTCCTATTGGTTCTACTGGTTCTACTGGTCCTATTGGTCCTACTGGTCCCACTGGTCCCACTGGTTCCACTGGTCGTACTGATCCTACTGGTCCTACTGGTCCTATTGGTCCTATTGGTTCTACTGGTTCTACTGGTTCTATTGGTTCTACTGGTCCTACTGGTCCCACTGGTCCTACTGATCCTACTGGTCCCACTGGTCCTACAGATCCTACTGGTCCTATTGGTCCTATTGGTTCTTCTGGTTCTACTGGTTCTATTGGTTCTACTGGTTCTACCGGTTCTATTGGTCCTATTGGTTCTACTGGTTCTACTGGTCCTATTGGTCCTACTGGTCCCACTGGTCCCACTGGTTCCACTGGTCGTACTGATCCTACTGGTCCTACTGGTCCTATTGGTCCTATTGGTTCTACTGGTTCTACTGGTTCTATTGGTTCTACTGGTCCTACTGGTCCCACTGGTCCTACTGATCCTACTGGTCCCACTGGTCCTACAGATCCTACTGGTCCTATTGGTCCTATTGGTTCTTCTGGTTCTACTGGTTCTATTGGTTCTACTGGTTCTACCGGTTCTATTGGTCCTATTGGTTCTACTGGTTCTACTGGTTCTATTGGTTCTACTGGTTCTACTGGTTCTACTGGTTCTATTGGTTCTACTGGTTCTACTGACACGCTGTCAGGACAAACACATGTATTTAATCTGTTCCTCTGTCTTTGTGAGGACCAGTGGTTTCCAGCTGCTGCTTTAACTGCAGATGTTTTACAGTTTGAATCCTGCAGCCGAGCGACGTCTCAACTGAAGCTGAAAAGGTTCAACGTGGTTCGTCTGTTGGAGTTAAAGTGTTCCAGAGAGGTGCATCGTGGGTAATGTAGGCAGCAGTTACAGAGTGAAAGAATGAATCTGTGGAGTCCTTTAACACCTGCCAGGTGACCTGATGATGTCGGGCTGTGATGTCATGTGGTGTCACAGTTCAGTAAACAATAAACAGTAAACATTTCTCTGTGATGCCACGGTGGGCGTGGCCTCATGTTGAGGTCAGCAGAAGGTGGAGGTGATCAGACTGAAGGTCAGCAGGTACAGGTGTGACGTCAGAGGGGAGGCGGAGCCCTCAGCAAGGCACCCGGTTTTCTTCAGACAGACACTCTTCTCACAGAAAGCACCTGCACACACACGACATCGTCAGACCTCCAAACACCTGAGCTGCGACATCATCCAGGTGTGAGTTTACCTGTGAAGTTGTCTGGACAGACGCAGCGCTGGAAGTCGACGCAGGTTCCTCCGTTCTGACAAACCAACCGCTCGTCGTCGCACACGTTCACTGAGGGTGAAGAACCACAGATCGGTGATTATCAGTTATTGATAACACACCTGAAACAGCTGGCTAAGCACTTTGTGTACCTGTGCAGGCAGCCCCGCCTCCTCTCCAGGTGTATCCAGGTAGACAGTCATCACAGCGCCTCCCTGTGGCTCCAACTTTACAGCTACAGAAACCCGAACTGGAGCAGTGAGGAGACGCACTGCCTTCTGCATCACATTGGCACTCTGAGGAAGGACACAGCTTCATCATCATCACCTTCATCATCATCATCATCATCATCACCTTCATCATCATCATCATCATCATCATCACCATCATCACCTTAATCATCATCACCTTTATCACCCTCATCATCATCATCACCACCTTCATCATCATAGTCATCACTACCTTCATCATCATAGTCATCATCACCTTCATCATCATCATCATCATCATCACCTTCATCATCATCATCATCATCATCATCATCATCATCACCATCATCACCTTAATCATCATCACCTTTATCACCCTCATCATCATCATCACCACCTTCATCATCATAGTCATCACTACCTTCATCATCATAGTCATCATCACCTTCATCATCATCATCATCATCATCACCTTCATCATCATCATCATCATCATCATCATCACCATCACCTTCATCATCATCACCTTCATCATCATCATCATCATCATCACCATCACCTTCATCATCATCATCATCATCATCACCTTCATCATCATCATCATCATCATCATCATCATCATCATCACCATCATCACCTTAATCATCATCACCTTTATCACCCTCATCATCATCATCACCACCTTCATCATCATAGTCATCACTACCTTCATCATCATAGTCATCATCACCTTCATCATCATCATCATCATCATCACCTTCATCATCATCATCATCATCATCATCATCACCATCACCTTCATCATCATCACCTTCATCATCATCATCATCATCATCACCATCACCTTCATCATCATCATCATCATCATCACCTTCATCATCATCATCATCATCATCATCATCATCACCTTCATCATCATCATCATCACCACCTTCATCATCATAATCATCACCTTCATCATCATCATCACCTTCATCATCATCATCATCATCATCACTTTCATCATCATCATCATCATCACCATCACCTTCATCATCATCATCATCATCATCATCATCACCTTCATCATCATCATCATCATCACCTTCATTATCATCACCTTCATCATCATCATCATCACCATCATCATTATCATCATCATCACCCTCATCATCATCATCATCATCACCCTCATCATCATCATCATCATCATCATCATCATCTTCTTCTTCTTCTGACAGTTGAGTCATGAGGTAATAAATTGTGACATCACTGTATCTGTGTGTGTGTGTGTGTGTGTGTGTGTGTGTGTGTGTGTTACTGACCGACACACACACTCTCGTCGTCCAGTGACAGTGAGGCGTTTCTATAGTAACCGAGGCGGCAGTACTGGCAGTTCTGTCCTCGCGTGTTGTGTTTGCAGCTCACACATGTGACCACGTTGATGAAGTCGATGTAGCTGCAGCGGTTGGAGTGACCGTTACACTCGCAGTCTGACGGAAAAACACACCTGTTAGCCCCGCCCACTGCGCATCACCCCGCCCTCTGCACACAGACACATGACAACACATGAACACTGATGGAGCAGGAAGCACAGGAGGAGGATGTGTTTTTAACCAGTCACAACCCAGATCAGTCCGGCCACACTCTGCAGCAGGTCACATGATCAAACAAGCCTTAGTTCTTCCTGCCGAGTCTCTGTGATCCACGTGGCATAAAGAGGGAGGAGCCACTGTAGGGGGAGGAGTCAGGACTGATAGTTTGTTGGGGGGAAGAGTCTACGCTGTCAGGGAGGGTCAGAAGTTTGATCAGTGGCCATACTTGGTATCTTACCCTGGAAGGAGACGTAGGCGATTTTGGACAGCTGACTGAACTTTGGTCCTCCTGGAATCAGAATCTTCTGGGTCACTTTAGACACAAAACAAGGCGTGTAACCACGGCAACATGAGGCCAGCAAACAGTCAGAGCTCAACAATTCCACTGTCCTATTCCTAAGCACTATAGTCGAAGCAACCGGACCTGTTTTCTGGTTCCTGAAGAAACAACAACAAAACAACAACCCTGGAAACTAAAGTTGGTCAAGCTGCAGTACTTCCCTGAACTCTGCCAACAGTCCACACATGTGGCGGTTTAACTGCTGTTCTTACCACCACTGATGTACAAATACTGTAATTATGGTACTATCACTACCAGCCAGTAGGTGGCAGCGCTACGACTGCTTCTACCTTTGTACCTTTCTTCTCGTAGCCTTTGTCCTCCTTCTCCTTCCCTCCTTCCTTCTCAGGTTTTTCTTTCGTTTCTTCTTTGGCCTCAGTGACTATTTCAGCAGAGAAAGAAAACCCTTACATTTGCAGGAAGACGAGCAGCAGAGCTTCTACAGTTCTGAGGTCTTCAGCTGTGAGTGAATGTTTATGTTTGAGTTTCATCGGTGACCTAATTTCCACATTAAAAGTCATGAATGCAGATTTCAAACTCTGATGTCTGTAATCTGTTGCAGTGAATTCATGTTTTCATTTCCTGTCTGACATATGGACGAAGAATTCAAAGGTCCAACTTACTCATTGCCTCTGAAGCTTTCAGCCACATCTGATTAAAACACATGGAAACAACTGAACTGGGCATCCTCTGAGGAAGGCCATGGAATATGGCTGAAAGCTTTGGGAACAACAGGCAAGTTGCACCTTTTAGTAGGATGATTTTTCGAGCAGCTTTGATGCTCCATCTCTGTGTCAAAGTACACTTAACTAGTTTCTGCTGTCTCTGAACCAGAATGTGACCGATGCTGTCTCTGTACCTTTCTCTCGGCTCTGCTCTTCTGTCTTCTCCCGTTTAGAGTCTTTCTTTTCCTCAGACTCTGAACCTCCTGATGGTGCAACGGATTCCTCCTCAGAAGTCTTTGCTTCTTTCTGGGATTCTGAAGAATCTAGACCAGGATTCTCAGCAACTGGAGACGGATCAGGCACAGAAGAATCTCTCGTAGTTGACTCTGGTTCACCATTCCCTGTTTCTACTGTGTCCTGTCCTGCTGAGACAGCATCCAGTTCAGGGTCACCTGATTTTGATCCAGGAGCATCAACAGTTCCACGGAAATCATTTGAAATATTCCCAGTTTCACCAACCGCTGCTGTTCCAGAATCAGATCCAGAATCTTGTCCAGATTCAACTGAATTTGGGTTGTCTGGATAGGGGAAGGTGAGGTCAACAGGTGCCAAATCACCAGTCGGGTCAGATCGATCTAAGGGAATGGACCCTGTGTCCGAGGCAGGACCACCACCTCCTTCTTCAGAGGGAGGCAATACAGACTCTACAGGACCATCTGGAGCTGGACGGGGATCATCAGGAGGGGTTACTTCAGGAGGTGCTCCATCAGGAGGAGGTACATCAGGAGAAGGTATGTCTGGAGTTCTAGAGGATGCCACTTTTGGAGGTACATCTGGAGGAGATACATCAGGAGGAGCTACATCTATCGAGGGTTCTGGAGTCCTAGAGGATGACAGTTCTGGTGTAACACTGGAAGAAGGTCGATCAGGAGGAGGTTCATCTATTGAAGTCTCTGGAGTCCTAGAGGATGGCACTTCTGGAGGAATGTCTGAAGAAGGTAGACCGGGAAAGGGTACATTAGGAGGAGGTGCATCTGGAGGAAGGACATCAGGAGAAGGTAGATCAGGCAGAGACACATCAGGAACAGGTATATCGGTAGGTTGTGCTTCCAGAGGTATATTAGGAAGAGGCACTTCTGGAGGTAGTACATCAGGGGGAGATACATAAGGAGGAGCTTCATTAGGAGAAGGTATATCAGGAGGTGGTAGTTGCAGCGGGGCATCTGGAAGAGGCACATCAGGAGGAGGTATATCTGGAGGTGGTACATCAACTGGTACATCTGTAAGAGGTACATCGGGAGGAAGTATATCCAGAGGTGGTGCATCAGGAGGTGGTAGAACCGGAGGAGCTTCATCAGGAGGAGACATATCTGGAGGTGGTGCATCAGGGGATGGTAGAACAGGAGGAGCTTCATCAGGAGGAGGCATATCTGGAGGTGGTGCATCAGGGGATGGTAGAACAGGAGGAGCTTCATCAGGAGGAGGCATATCTGGAGGTGGTGCATCAGGGGATGGTAGAACAGGAGGGGCTTCATCAGGAGGAGGCATATCCGAAGATGGTACTATCAGTGGTACATTTTCAGGAGGTACATCTAGGAGAGCATCTGGAGGAACCAAAGTTGTGCCAGCTCCTACTGTAGGTGGAGCGTCTCCAGCTTGACTGGTAGGGGCAGGCCCAATGGGTGGAGTATCTCCACCTGGAGCCTGGTCATTGGTTGGGCCTATTGCTGGAGAAGGCACTCCAGTTGATGGTGCTGCACCAGCAGAAGGCGGAACAGTACTGGTCACCAGGTTGGTATTAACAATCCCAGAGATGGAGTCAGAGGGTGGAGTCACTGGGTCAGAAATAGACACCTCAGAGTCAGTGCGGCGGTCTGGGTTAGTGGGGCGATTACTGGTGGGACTGAAGGTACTAATGGTGGTACTGGGAATGGTGATGTCAGGTAATGTGGGAGCTGGTTTGGACAGAGTGTCTCCAGTGTCCAGAGCTGGACTGTCGGATGGAGCTGTGTCCACTGTAGGTCCTGCTGCACTGCGTGAGTCTGGAAATGCATCTGAACCTGTAGTAGTAATGGTACTACTGACAGAAGTAAACTCTGCAGTACCAGTGTTGAATATTGTGGTAGAGTCTATACCAGCTTTGGGAAAGTCACCATTGTCTCTAGTACTAGTAAAGTCAGTCATGGATGTACTGGTAGTGTCAAGTACAGTGGTAGTGTCAGCAGTAGTACTTATTTCTGCAGTAGTTGTACTTGATGCAGTAGAAGTACTGGCTGTATCTAAAGCTGTAAGAGAACGTCCTGTGCTTGTATCAGTAGACATTAGGTACATCAAAGTAGTCATAGTACTATCTGCAGTAGTGGAAGGGTCATTAGTTGCACTGTCAGCAGTGGAAATAGTAGTGTCAGTTGTAGTAGTACTGTCAGAAGGGGAAGTAGCACTGACAGCACTAGTAGTAGTGCTGTCAGTTGGGATACTGCCAGTAGTAGTGGTACTGTCAATTGTAGTACTGTCTATAGTGGTAGTACTGTCAGTAGTGCTGTCAGTAAGAGTAGTGTCAGTAATAGTAGTCATACTGTCAGTAGCAGTGTAAAAAGTACTGTCAGCAGTAGTGGTAGGGTAAGTTTTAGTAGCAGTGTCAATAGCACTTTCAGTAGTAGTACTGACAGTAGTAGTAGTACTGTCAGTAGTAGTAGTAGTTATACTGTCAGTGGTACTGTCAGTAGTAGTAGTACTGTCAGTAGTAGTTATACTGTCAGTAGTAGTAGTTATACTGTCAGTGGTACTGTCAGTAGTAGTAGTACTGTCAGTAGTAGTTATACTGTCAGTAGTAGTAGTTATACTGTCAGTGGTACTGTCAGTAGTAGTAGTAGTAGTTACACCGTCAGTAGTACTATCCGTAGTAGTAGTACTGTCAGTAGTAGTGGTACTATCAGTAGCAGTAGTACTGTCAGTAGTAGTGGTACTGTCAGTAGCAGTAGTACTGTCAGTAGTAGTGGTACTGTCAGTAGCAGTAGTACTGTCCATAGTAGTACTGTCAGTGGTAGCAGTAGTAGTAGTAGTAGCAGTAGTAGCAGTAGTAGTGTCAGTGACTCCATCTGATGAGGCAGAGGGTCTATCAGATGATGCTGAGTCACCAGCCGCTGTCAGAGAAGAAGAGTTAGGACTCTTAGTGAATCGGTTCTCTACAGACACGGAACTCTGCAGAACTCTAACCTGGAACGTTCCACATCAACTCTGCAGAACTCTAACCTGGAACGTTCCACATCAACTCTGCAGACGTTTTAGCTGCGTAAGGGATCAGCTGTAGTTCCTGATTGTTCCACCAGGAACTACTGTTTAATCCTGTAGAGACCAGAGGAGGCGTCACTCAGACTACAGTTCATGTTGGAAGCAGAGAGCATTGTGGGAGTTTAGCAACGGGCACCATGACAAAGACTTCTGTAGAGGTTAATGACCTCCAACCAGAGCTGATGTGTTTAAGATGAACTGGGATCAACAGAGATCCTGAATCAAAGAGAAACATGAGAACAGAACTGACTCTGACAACATGCAGAACTAATGTACGCTGTTATCGATTATTGATGGACAATGCTCCCAATTACCGATCAAATGATTCTAGATGAGTGTCCGTAGCATGTTGCCACCAGTGGTTCTGTCTCTGTGGACCGGGGCGTAAACGAGCTTCGATCCCTGATCCTGGTCTCTGAGGTCCGTCCTCGGGGGAACATGAATGGAACGTGGACGATGAAACAAACACCTACATGACTCTGCTGTGTGGTTCTGAAGGTCCAGCATGGGTTCTGCAGGTACAGAACCTCTGTGCTGGACTAGATCTGATGATGTGGAACCTCCAGTGTGTTCTGCAGAGAACTTTACTGGACTCTAAGGTTTCTGTAGCAGCAGATGAATCCTCAACCGATCCTTCAAACTCTGTCCAGAGGTTTGAGGATTCAGTTGCTGCCGCGTCTACAACAGGTCAGCTGATCTACAGTTTCATTTCCTGTCACTGCTGCATCCTGGAAAGGTTCTCTGTGGAACCTTCAGCTAGAACATGACTTCAACAGGTTCATTGACTATTATTCAAAGAACCTGGGGGTTGAAGATACGAGTGTCTTTACACCTGACAGGTAGTGGTGTGTGTGTGTGTGTGTGTGTGTGTGTGTGTGTGTGTGTGTGTGTGTTTGTGTGAGGTGATTTTCAGGTTAACCAGATTAACTCAGATTAAACTAACTCACCATCTGCTGATTGGTTTAAAACTCACTGATTAACATTCAGTCTGTGATCTGCAACGAGCCATTGGTCATGTGACCAGTCAGAGAGCATGTAATGATGCCATAGAAACCCTCTGTCTAACCAGATAGTTCCTCTAGAGGGCGCTGCCTCAGCCTCCAGCTCTACTGTAAACCTTGGAGTTATCTTTGATCAGGATGTCCTTTAACCTCCACATTAAACCAGTCTGTAGGACGGCGTTCTTTCATCTAGAATACTGTAAAGACCAGAACATCTGGTCCAGAGTGATGCTGAGGAACTAGTCCATGCATCTGGAACCTCCAGCTGGACTATTGTAGTTCCTTATTGTCAGGATGTCCCAGTAACTCTCTCAGAAACCTCCAGCTGGTCCAAAATGCTGCAGCCAGAGTTCTGACAGGAACCAGGACCAGAGATCAGGTTTCTCCTGGATCAGCTTCTCTTCATTGGCTGTAAAATCCAGGATAGTCTTTAAAATCCTTCTTCTAACATATCAACTGTTAATGAGCAGCTCCATCGTATCTTAGAGACCTTATTGGACCTGATCATCCCAACAGAGCCCTTCTCTCTCAGACTGCAGGTTTACTTGTGGTTCCAGAGTTTCCAGAAGTAGAATGGGAGGCAGAGCCTTCAGTTATCAGCTCCTCTGTGGTGGAATCAGATCCCAGTCTGGGTTCTGGAGGCAGACCCCCTCTCTACTTTAAGATGAGGATTCAGACCTTCCTCTATGATAGAGCTGATAGTTGGGGCTGTTCAGGATCAGCTGATCTGTCCTTTAGTTAAGCTGCTGTAGGTTTAGACTGCTGGAGGATTCCCATGATGCACTGGGCTCCTCTCCTCTCTGTACTGTCATATATCTCCATTACATGTCACTGACTCTGTGTTTGTTCTCTGATCTGCAGATCCACGTCTCTGATTCTCACCGACCTCCAGCATGTTCTTTGTTCTGTTTGTTTGTTCTCCATCAGCTATCCTGCTACCCCCACCCCCCTCATCCCCTCTCAACCCAGCCGGTCCAGGCAGACGTCTACCTCCCTGGGCCTGGGTCTGGTTCTAAAGAGGTTTTTGGTTCCTTCTGACTGTCATCAACTCCTTGCTCAAAGAGGATCCAAAGGAAACTTTGGATTGGTGGCTTCTCTGCTTACAGGGCGGGATTAGGTCTTCACCTTCCTGTGTTCACTGCTTTGAGATGACTTTTGTTGTGAACTGGCAGCCAATCAGCCTGAAACTCACCTGGAAAAGCTCAAATCTGAGACAATTAGTTCTGGACCTCAGTCTGTTTAAACTTTATTGATTGAAGAAGCGAAAAAAGAAGCAACAGCATGTTTGACCAACTTAAATATATATCCCATGATGCAACACTGACAGGTGAACAGACACATGAACAGACAGACAGGTGCAAAGTTGAACTGTACTTACTGGCCGCAGTTTCATCTGCCTCACCTGAGAAACACACAAAGTGGAAATAGGCTGTTTTCATCCATGTAGAGGTGTTAGCAGTGTGTTTTCAGGTACGTACAGGTGTTAGCAGTGTGTGTGCAGGTATGTACAGGTGTTAGCAGTGTGTTTTCAGGTATGTACAGGTGTTAGCAGTGTGTTTTCAGGTACGTACAGGTGTTAGCAGTGTGCTTTCAGGTACGTACAGGTGTTAGCAGTGTGTGTGCAGGTATGTACAGGTGTTAGCAGTGTGTTTTCAGGTATGTACAGGTGTTAGCAGTGTGTTTTCAGGTACGTACAGGTGTTAGCAGTGTGTTTTCAGGTATGTACAGGTGTTAGCAGTGTGCTTTCAGGTACGTACAGGTGTTAGCAGTGTGTGTGCAGGTATGTACAGGTGTTAGCAGTGTGTTTTCAGGTACGTACAGGTGTTAGCAGTGTGCTTTCAGGTACGTACAGGTGTTAGCAGTGTGTTTTCAGGTATGTACAGGTGTTAGCAGTGTGCTTTCAGGTACGTACAGGTGTTAGCAGTGTGCTTTCAGGTACGTACAGGCGTTAGCAGTGTGTTTTCAGGTACGTACAGGTGTTAGCAGTGTGTGTGCAGGTATGTACAGGTGTTAGCAGTGTGCTTTCAGGTACGTACAGGTGTTAGCAGTGTGTGTGCAGGTATGTACAGGTGTTAGCAGTGTGCTTTCAGGTACATACAGGTGTTGGCACTGTGTTTTCAGGTACGTACAGGCGTTAGCAGTGTGTTTTCAGGTATGTACAGGTGTTACCAGTGTGCTTTCAGGTACGTACAGGTGTTAGCAGTGTGCTTTCAGGTACGTACAGGTGTTAGCACTGTGTTTTCAGGTACGTACAGGTGTTAGCAGTGTGTTTTCAGGTACGTACAGGTGTTAGCAGTGTGTGTGCAAGTATGTACAGGTGTTAGCAGTGTGCTTTCAGGTACGTACAGGTGTTAGCAGTGTGCTTTCAGGTACGTACAGGTGTTAGCAGTGTGCTTTCAGGTACGTACAGGTGTTAGCAGTGTGCTTTCAGGTACGTACAGGTGTTAGCAGTGTGTTTTCAGGTATGTACAGGTGTTAGCAGTGTGCTTTCAGGTACGTACAGGTGTTGCCGGAGCCTTTGGGCAGGGGCAGGTATGATCCTGGTCTCCAGCTGCGGGATTTGAAGCCCTGGCTGCAGCGCTGACAGTCCTGTCCACTCGTGTTGTGGTCGCATTCACACTGCAGCGTCGCATCACGCAGCACACACTGAGACGCATGCAGGTTACACTTACACCTGAGAAACACACGGCAACACAGACTTTCATCAGCAAACCAGCTGTCCAGGTGCTGGTTGCAGGTCGCTGTCGGCGGGTCAGGCTGGGTGTGTTCGCTGTAGTTGGATGTTGTTGGTCGGTTACCTGGCAGGTACGTCGATGTTGGAAATGGCGTAGAAGTACTTGAGCAGGTTGTCTCTCTGGACATAGGTTCCTCCCAGTGCCGGGCGGAGAAGTCTCAGCCGGAGGTTGGTGAAGGTGAAGAAGTCTCGGAGCCCCTTCATGGTCTCCATCCGGGTGTACAGGGCGTCCATGTTGATCAGCTTCGGACCAGCAAACACCCCGAAGCGAGCGCGCACCTCGAACACCACGACCTTCTCCTCCTATTGGCCCAGAGCAGGTTCAGGTCAATCACAGGAAGCACAAACCAGGCGGGTTAGAGTCAGACCAGTATCAGGTCCAGTTACCCACCTTGGCTCCGACCCAGCGGGAGTACTGCTCGGTGCAGATGACCCGGGTTAAGTTACTCGGTGCCAAATCCAAAACCCGTTTAGGCGACATGCCGAAGGCCTCGAGACAGTCGTCGGCGTAGAACTGATACGGCTGCCAGGTCACACCTGAAACAACCTGCAGCTTCAGTGTTCATCATCTGAGTTCAACCTGCTTTACACTTGCAGCACTAAAACCGGCAGACAGCAGACACGACAAATCAATCACAGAACGTCTGAGCTGGAGGGTGAACAGCTCTGCATTTAAACGGTTTCCACAGACTGACTGTCCGTTTTCTCTGTAACTCAACCGTTTAAATGCAGAGATGTGATTCCGCTCCACACAGTGGTGGAAAACTAATAGACAGGAGTTAGACAAGGCAGAACCGGTCCCCCCAAGGCCGGGTCTGGACTTCTCCTGAGTTTCAGGACCTTTAAAGAGTGCCATGAAAACAGTCTAAATCAGTCTGACAGGTACAGCCCAGAGAATATAACAATAATAAAACATGAACAAGGTTTGTCTTGTGAGAAACAAACTTTTCTTTTGAAGGGTAAAAAACTTTTGGATGTGGAAAACCCAGAATACCTTGATGAAACTCAGGCAACAGCACCGTGTGTAGTAATCAGAGTACTGTGTGAAGTAATCAGAGTACTGTGTGAAGTAATCAGAGTACACTGTGAAGTAATCAGAGTACTGTGTGAAGTAATCAGAGTACACTGTGAAGTAATCAGAGTACTGTGTGAAGTAATCAGAGTACACTGTGAAGTAATCAGAGTACTGTTTGAAGTAATCAGAGTACTGTGTGAAGTAATCAGAGTACACTGTGAAGTAATCAGAGTACTGTGTGAAGTAATCAGAGTACTGTTTGAAGTAATCAGAGTACTGTGTGAAGTAATCAGAGTACTGTGTGAAGTAATCAGAGTACACTGTGAAGTAATCAGAGTACTGTGTGAAGTAATCAGAGTACACTGTGAAGTAATCAGAGTACTGTTTGAAGTAATCAGAGTACTGTGTGAAGTAATCAGAGTACACTGTGTAGTAATCAGAGTACTGTGTGAAGTAATCAGAGTACTGTTTGAAGTAATCAGAGTACTGTGTGAAGTAATCAGAGTACTGTGTGAAGTAATCAGAGTACTGTTTGAAGTAATCAGAGTACTGTGTACTGTGTGTTAAGCCCCGCCCTCCCTCAGTCCCAGCAGCCAATCACCTTTGTCCAGGGATTTCTCCAGCACCATGCTGGTTGGTCGACCGTACTCGAAGGTGACCACGATGTCGTCCACCACCTCCAGGCTCTTGTTCCACGACAGCGTGATGTTGGCCAGCAGGGGCTCAGGATACCTGGACCAGGTGACTGTCTGCCAGTAGGTGATGAGCCCGCCCCTCTCCCTGTCGCCCATCAGCTGAGGAGGGTGAGACAGGTCAGGGCTGGAGGCGTCGCACTCATCGCTGCACAGGTACGGGTTCTCCTGAGGAAATACACAGGTGAGGAGGGGGCGGAGTCAATGTGCAGCTGGTAGCAGGAGGAGGAGTCAGTATGCAGCAGGTAACGGGGGCGGAGTTAGAATACAGCAGGTAACAGGAGGAGGAGTCAGTATACAGCAGGTAATAGGGTGGAGTCCGTATACAGCAGGTAATAGGGTGGAGTCAGTATACAGCAGGTAACAGGGGGCGGAGTTAGAATACAGCAGGTAACAGGGGGCGGAGTTAGAATACAGCAGGTAATAGGGGGCGGAGTTAGTATACAGCAGGTAACAGGAGGAGGAGTCAGTATACAGCAGGTAATAGGGTGGAGTCAGTATACAGCAGGTAATAGGGTGGAGTCAGTATACAGCAGGTAACAGGGGGCGGAGTTACAATACAGCAGGTAACAGGGGGCGGAGTTACAATACAGCAGGTAACAGGGGGCGGAGTTAGAATACAGCAGGTAATGGGGCAGAGTCAGTATACAGCAGGTAATAGGGGGCGGAGTCAGTATACAGCAGGTAACAGGGGGCAGAGTTAGAATACAGCAGGTAACAGGAGGAGGAGTCAGTATACAGCAGGTAACAGGAGGAGGAGTCAGTATACAGCAGGTAATAGGGTGGAGTCAGTATACAGCAGGTAACAGGAGGAGGAGTCAGTATACAGCAGGTAACAGGGGGCGGAGTTAGAATACAGCAGGTAACAGGGGGCGGAGTCAGTATACAGCAGGTAACAGGGGGCGGAGTTAGAATACAGCAGGTAACAGGGGGCGGAGTTAGAATACAGCAGGTAGTAGGGGGCGGAGTTAGAATACAGCAAGTAATAGGGCGGAGTCAGTATACAGCAGGTAACAGGAGGAGGAGTCAGTATACAGCAGGTAATAGGGGGCGGAGTCAGTATACAGCAGGTAATAGGGTGGAGTCAGTATACAGCAGGTAATAGGGGGCGGAGTCAGTATACAGCAGGTAATAGGGTGGAGTCAGTATACAGCAGGTAACAGGGGGCGGAGTCAGTATACAGCAGGTAATAGGGGGCGGAGTCAGTATACAGCAGGTAATAGGGTGGAGTCAGTATACAGCAGGTAACAGGGGGCGGAGTCAGTATGCAGCCTTTGGGAGTAATAGGGGCGAGTCCACAGTGTCGGCAGGTAAATGAGAGAGATTAGTCAGTGCTCACAAGCGGAGTAATGGGAAGTGAAGTCGGTATACAGCTTGAGTAATGGTTGGTCATTATGCAGCCAGAAATTTAGCTCCTAGGCGGAGTCAGTTGTAGCAGGGTAATGGGGCGAGGAGTCAAGTGTCTGACAGGTAATAGGAGTTAAGGTCAATTATAAGCTGAGGTAACAGATCAGGGAGTCAGTATACAGCAGGTAATAGGGTGGAGTCAGTATACAGCAGGTAATAGGGTGGAGTCAGTATACAGCAGGTAACAGGGGGTGGAGTCAGTATACAGCAGGTAACAGGGGGTGGAGTCAGTATACAGCAGGTAATAGGGGGTGGAGTCAGTATAAAGCACCAACATAAAGCCTCTGCTGGAAGGTTCCTGTTTATTACCTGTCCTATTATATACAGGTACATGTCATATTGTTGAGCCAGCTGGTGCTTGAAGTCCTGCAGTCAATGAAAGGCTGATCTGTGAATGTGTCTCAGGAATGAGAGCAGAAAGCAGCTCTTCAGCCAGACTCACCTGTTGAACAGGTGAGTCTGGCTGAAGAGCTGCTTTTAAAGCCAGGGTCTGTTTGGAGCTGAGGGACTCTGGAACCCATGATGCAGACTCCACCAGGGCTTCGTCTCGTCAGCTGATGGGTAAATGAGCACCAGCTGTCTGTCAGCTGCTCTGTGTGTTGTTCCACCTTTGGTGTGGTTTGTTGTGGACAGTCGTCATGACGACCAGCTGCTTCAGCTTCCTGAGTCCGGCTAACATGCTCGTGCAGAGTGACGGATTAGCGCTAATCTGATCCGTGAGTGTGAGAGGTTTATCCTTTACCTTCAGCTGCTGCTGCCAACTGTCACACTGCAGACACTCAGCAGTGTGAAGCAGCTAACAGGCTCTAGCTAGCAGGCTCCAGCTAACAGGCTCCAGCTAGCAGGCTCTAGCTAGCAGGCTCCAGCTAACAGGCTCCAGCTAGCAGGCTCCAGCTAACAGGCTCTAGCTAGCAGGCTCCAGCTAACAGGCTCCAGCTAGCAGGCTCCAGCTAGCAGGCTCCAGCTAACAGGCTCCAGCTAACAGGCTCTAGCTAGCAGGCTCCAGCTAACAGGCTCCAGCTAACAGGCTCCAGCTAACAGGCTCCAGCTAGCAGGCTCCAGCTAACAGGCTCCAGCTAGCAGGCTCCAGCTAACAGGCTCTAGCTAGCAGGCTCCAGCTAACAGGCTCCAGCTAGCAGGCTCCAGCTAGCAGGCTCCAGCTAACAGGTTCCAGCTAACAGGCTCCAGCTAACAGGTTCCAGCTAACAGGCTCCAGCTAGCAGGTTCCAGCTAACAGGCTCCAGCTAGCAGGCTCCAGCTAACAGGCTCCAGCTAGCAGGCTCCAGCTAACAGGCACCAGCTAACAGGCTCCAGCTAACAGGCTCCAGCTAACAGGCTCCAGCTAGCAGGCTCCAGCTAACAGGCTCCAGCTAACAGGCTCCAGCTAGCAGGCTCCAGCTAACAGGCTCCAGCTGGCAGGTTCCAGCTAACAGGCTCCAGCTAACAGGCTCCAGCTAACAGGCTCCAGCTAGCAGGCTCCAGCTAGCAGGTTCCAGCTAACAGGTTCCAGCTAACAGGTTCCAGCTAACAGGCTCCAGCTAACAGGTTCCAGCTAACAGGCTCCAGCTAACAGGCTCCAGCTAACTCTGACTAACCCCAGACTCCTGAGGGAAACGTGGAGCTAACAGGACTGTTTGCTGTTGACAGTCTGAAAACAGTCAGGCTTCACTGAAGACCTGCTGAGCTCAGCTTTGACCCACAGCTCAGTGTCTGAGGAACCTGAGACATGTAGACCTCCAGAGTCAGACCTGTGGTGGGGAGTCCACCCTTGGTCCTGATGGAAGCTGTGATCTTCTCTGTTAACACTAACTGTTATCTCGTCTTCTGAATCCATCAGCTGTTCGTCTCCAGTTTACTGTCACAGAGTAGAAACCAGGAATGTTCACACTGGAGAAGCTTAAATCAGAGAACTTAGACTGTTTTCATTGAAAATGACTCAACCTGATGAATCGTGATGACAGTATTCAGCTGACAGCTGACTGATGGAGGATCATTAGTGTGCAGACTGAATAATAAGGGACCTAACAAGGACCCCTGAGGAACTCCCACTGTGGGCTTCATGCTGCCAACCCTGCTTCATTAACACTGTAGGAGGAACCTGGAGAACCACATGAGGAGCAACGTTCACGCTCAGTCCACAAACATGAACAGTGGAATCAGCACATCTATAAAGACCCCTGAGGACAGCTGAGGCCCGAGTGAACCTGGAGACGGATCCGTCCTGAGAACCAGTGTTTCTACAGCGGCAGGTCTGCTGCTGCATCTGAGCTAGCGTTCTGCAGTAAGAACCTCCCGTCAGCCTGCATCTGCCTCTCTACCGGAAACAACAACAACAACAACAACCTGAACGCTGACAGTGGAGGCTTCTGCTGCAGGCGTGGAGGCTGGTCCTTCAGGTGAACCACTGTAGAGGTCTACAGGAACACGTTTACAGCCTCAGCCGTCTGTTGTTGGTCTGTTGTTGGTCTGTTGTTGTTTTGTTGTTGGTCTGTTGTTGGTCTGTTGTTGGTCTGTTGTTGGTCTGTTGTTGTTTTGTTGTTGGTCTGTTGGTCTGTTGTTGGTCTGTTGTTGGTCTGTTGTTGGTCTGTTGTTGTTTTGTTGTCGGTCTGTTGGTCTGTTGTTGGTCTGTTGTTGGTCTGTTGTTGGTCTGTTGTTGTTTTGTTGTTGTTTTGTTGTTGGTCTGTTGTTGTTTTGTTGTTGGTCTGTTGTTGTTTTGTTGTTGGTCTGTTGTTGGTCTGTTGTTGGTCTGTTGTTGTTTTGTTGTTGGTCTGTTGGTCTGTTGTTGGTCTGTTGTTGGTCTGTTGTTGGTCTGTTGTTGGTCTGTTGTTGGTCTGTTGTTGGTCTGTTGGTCTGTTGTTGGTCTGTTGTTGGTCTGTTGTTGGTCTGTTGTTGTTTTGTTGTCGGTCTGTTGGTCTGTTGTTGGTCTGTTGTTGTTTCGTTGTTGGTCTGTTGGTCTGTTGTTGTTTTGTTGTTGTTTTGTTGTTGGTCTGTTGTTGGTCTGTTGTTGTTTTGTTGTTGGTCTGTTGTTGTTTTGTTGTTGGTCTGTTGTTGTTTTGTTGTTGGTCTGTTGTTGTTTTGTTGTTGGTCTGTTGTTGGTCTGTTGTTGGTCTGTTGGTCTGTTGTTGGTCTGTTGTTGGTCTGTTGTTGGTCTGTTGTTGTTTTGTTGTCGGTCTGTTGGTCTGTTGTTGGTCTGTTGGTCTGTTGTTGGTCTGTTGTTGGTCTGTTGGTCTGTTGTTGGTCTGTTGTTGGTCTGTTGTTGTTTTGTTGTCGGTCTGTTGGTCTGTTGTTGGTCTGTTGTCGGTCTGTTGGTCTGTTGTTGGTCTGTTGTTGGTCTGTTGTTGTTTTGTTGTTGGTCTGTTGTTGGTCTGTTGTTGGTCTGTTGTTGTTTTGTTGTTGGTCTGTTGGTCTGTTGGTCTGTTGGTCTGTTGTTGGTCTGTTGTTGGTCTGTTGTTGTTTTGTTGTCGGTCTGTTGGTCTGTTGTTGTTTTGTTGTTGTTTTGTTGTCGGTCTGTTGGTCTGTTGTTGGTCTGTTGTTGGTCTGTTGTTGTTTTGTTGTTGGTCTGTTGTTGTGTTGTTGTTGTTTTGTTGTCGGTCTGTTGGTCTGTTGTTGTTTTGTTGTTGGTCTGTTGGTCTGTTGTTGGTCTGTTGTTGTTTTGTTGTTGGTCTGTTGTTGGTCTGTTGTTGTTTTGCTGTTGTTTTGTTGTTGGTCTGTTGTTGTTTTGTTGTTGGTCTGTTGTTGTTTTGTTGTTGGTCTGTTGTTGGTCTGTTGTTGTTTTGTTGTTGTTTTGTTGTTGGTCTGTTGGTCTGTTGTTGTTTTGTTGTTGGTCTGTTGTTGGTCTGTTGTTGGTCTGTTGTTGGTCTGTTGTTGGTCTGTTGTTGGTCTGTTGTTGGTCTGTTGTTGTTTTGTTGTTGGTCTGTTGGTCTGTTGTTGGTCTGTTGTTGGTCTGTTGTTGGTCTGTTGTTGTTTTGTTGTCGGTCTGTTGGTCTGTTGTTGGTCTGTTGTTGGTCTGTTGTTGGTCTGTTGTTGGTCTGTTGTTGTTTTGTTGTTGGTCTGTTGTTGGTCTGTTGTTGGTCTGTTGTTGTTTTGTTGTCGGTCTGTTGGTCTGTTGTTGTTTTGTTGTTGGTCTGTTGTTGTTTTGTTGTTGGTCTGTTGTTGGTCTGTTGGTCTGTTGTTGTTGTTTTGTTGTTGGTCTGATGTTGTGTTGTTGTTTTTTTGTTGTTGGTCTGTTGTTGTTTTGTTGTTGGTCTGTTGTTGGTCTGTTGGTCTGTTGTTGTTTTGTTGTTGGTCTGTTGTTGGTCTGTTGGTCTGTTGTTGTTGTTTTGTTGTCGTTTTGTTGTTGGTCTGTTGGTCTGTTGTTGTTTTGTTGTCGGTCTGTTGGTCTGTTGTTGTTTTGTTGTCGTTTTGTTGTCGGTCTGTTGGTCTGTTGTTGTTTTGTTGTCGGTCTGTTGGTCTGTTGTTGTTTTGTTGTTGTTTTGTTGTTGTTTTGTTGTCGGTCTGTTGGTCTGTTGTTGGTCTGTTGTTGGTCTGTTGGTCTGTTGTTGTTTTGTTGTTGGTCTGTTGTTGTTTTGTTGTTGTTTTGTTGTCGGTCTGTTGGTCTGTTGTTGTTTTGTTGTTGGTCTGTTGGTCTGTTGTTGTTGTTTTGTTGTCGTTTTGTTGTTGGTCTGTTGGTCTGTTGTTGTTTTGTTGTCGGTCTGTTGGTCTGTTGTTGTTTTGTTGTCGTTTTGTTGTCGGTCTGTTGGTCTGTTGTTGTTTTGTTGTCGGTCTGTTGGTCTGTTGTTGTTTTGTTGTTGTTTTGTTGTTGTTTTGTTGTTGGTCTGTTGTTGTTTTGTTGTTGGTCTGTTGGTCTGTTGTTGTTTTGTTGTTGTTTTGTTGTTGGTCTGTTGTTGGTCTGTTGTTGTTTTGTTGTTGGTCTGTTGTTGTTTTGTTGTTGGTCTGTTGTTGTTTTGTTGTTGGTCTGTTGTTGTTTTGTTGTTGGTCTGTTGTTGGTCTGTTGTTGGTCTGTTGTTGTTTTGTTGTTGGTCTGTTGGTCTGTTGTTGGTCTGTTGTTGGTCTGTTGTTGGTCTGTTGTTGTTTTGTTGTCGGTCTGTTGGTCTGTTGTTGGTCTGTTGTCGGTCTGTTGGTCTGTTGTTGGTCTGTTGTTGGTCTGTTGTTGTTTTGTTGTCGGTCTGTTGTTGGTCTGTTGTCGGTCTGTTGGTCTGTTTTTGGTCTGTTGTTGGTCTGTTGTTGTTTTGTTGTTGGTCTGTTGTTGGTCTGTTGTTGGTCTGTTGTTGTTTTGTTGTTGGTCTGTTGGTCTGTTGTTGGTCTGTTGTTGGTCTGTTGTTGTTTTGTTGTCGGTCTGTTGGTCTGTTGTTGTTTTGTTGTTGTTTTGTTGTCGGTCTGTTGGTCTGTTGTTGGTCTGTTGTTGGTCTGTTGTTGTTTTGTTGTTGGTCTGTTGTTGTGTTGTTGTTCTTTTGTTGTCGGTCTGTTGGTCTGTTGTTGGTCTGTTGTTGGTCTGTTGTTGTTTTGTTGTTGGTCTGTTGTTGGTCTGTTGTTGTTTTGTTGTTGGTCTGTTGGTCTGTTGTTGGTCTGTTGTTGTTTTGTTGTTGGTCTGTTGTTGGTCTGTTGTTGTTTTGCTGTTGTTTTGTTGTTGGTCTGTTGTTGTTTTGTTGTTGGTCTGTTGTTGGTCTGTTGTTGTTTTGTTGTTGTTTTGTTGTTGGTCTGTTGGTCTGTTGTTGTTTTGTTGTTGGTCTGTTGTTGGTCTGTTGTTGGTCTGTTGTTGTTTTGTTGTTGGTCTGTTGTTGGTCTGTTGTTGGTCTGTTGTTGTTTTGTTGTTGGTCTGTTGGTCTGTTGTTGGTCTGTTGTTGGTCTGTTGTTGGTCTGTTGTTGTTGTTGGTCTGTTGTTGGTCTGTTGTCTGTTGGTCTGTTGTTGGTCTGTTGTTGGTCTGTTGTTGGTCTGTTGTTGTTTTGTTGTCGGTCTGTTGGTCTGTTGTTGGTCTGTTGTCGGTCTGTTGGTCTGTTGTTGGTCTGTTGTTGTTTTGTTGTTGGTCTGTTGTTGGTCTGTTGTTGGTCTGTTGTTGTTTTGTTGTCGGTCTGTTGGTCTGTTGTTGTTTTGTTGTTGGTGTGTTGGTCTGTTGTTGTTTTGTTGTCGGTCTGTTGGACAGCATCAGCTTTGTGGGGCCTACTCTGATCAGGTTAGCTCGTAGCATTAGCTCGGTGCAGCCGTCACATTTATCAATAATTGAGTTTCCCAAAGGAACAATTAGACTGACAGCAGGACGGGGTGGTGTCCAACCTGCGGCTCAGGGCCCTGCAGGAGGTCGCTGACAGGGAGCTCTGCCTGGTTCTGATCCTGACAGACAGAAACACAGTTCAGCCTCACTGCCTCTACCTCCAGTCAGTAAAACCCACTTCAACGTAGACTCTCTGGCTCAGAGCGACAACGTGGAAACAAGTTGTTGTTGTTGTTGTTGTTGTTGTTGTTGTTGTTGCTGTTGTTGTTGTTGCTGCTGCTAATGTGTGAAACATGAAAACTAAAATTCCTCCTTCATGAAGGGAAACTTCAGCTTCCATTAAACCTGAGAATCTTTAAAACCGACATTCTCAGTCGCAGAAATCACAGTTCTACAGATTTAAAAGGAAGTCTGGGCAGTTCAGGTGAGTTCAGGTGTGTCCAGGTGAGTTCAGGTGTGTCCAGGTGTGTCTGTGTGTCTCAGACTGACCAGTGTGCAGAACCTCTCTGGTGGGTTTCCACAGGTGATCCCTGGGGGGTCCACTCTGATCTGCATCACCTCCTTCATGTTGGTGGGCGGCGGCTGACAGGCGTAGAACTCCCAGCCTGGCCCCGCCTCCGAGCTGCGCAGAGACCGACACACGTCGAACTGACCGCTGGTCTGACAGCGAGCCGGGAGGACGAGGAGGACGGAGACGAGCAGGCGGACGGTCCACTCCCACATCTTTACAGGTTCAGCTCCGCCAGTCCTTCAGACAGGTGGCTGCCATGGTAACCGCCTGCTCATTGTGCTGTTGTCATGGAGACCAGGTGGTCATGAACACCTGAGGTTTTACTGTCTTCAGCTGTCAGTCAGTACCATGTCCCGCCTACCTCAGACCTGAAACAACAATAAAAACAGAAACTTAAACTCTGAACATCATGTTAAAATACAGACAGCCGCAGTGAGTCCATGTTCCATGAGGGTCTCTGGTCCTCCAGTCCTTCCTCTGTCCCCCTTTACTCCTGGTGACAGACTCAGTCCTCCTCAGCATGGAGGAAACCAGAGTCCATCATTGCTGCTTCTCTGTTGGGTTCAGCTGCTCTTTGCTGGAGGGGTTGTGTTGCTCTACCTTCCTCTGCTGGGTCCAGGTCTGGACCCCCCTGTCCAGGTCTGGTGGACTGATGGAACCACAGCTGGACTCTGGTGGTTCTCTGAGGTTCTACTTTAGGGCCTCAGGTTCCAGTGTAGTCTTGATGAGGTGTTTCTGATAGTTCATCAGGGGAAGTACTCTGCTGTACTTAGAAGTAATCTGATTACTGACGGGGATCCACTTCAGAATCTGGGTCAGGTGGTTCTACTGCTGGACCCTGTCAGCTCAGGGCCTCACAAGGACTCTAAGTCCAGAACTTCAGTAGCAGGACTTGGTTTGATGCAGCTGAAGGTTTCAGAGTTGTTCATCTGATCAGGTGATGTTCAGAGCAGCTCCAGAAATACAGAGAGGGAAGAAACATATCACCTGTCTGTCTGTCTACCTGTCTGTCTGTCTACCTGTCTGTCTGTCTACCTCTCTACTTGTCTACCTGTCTCTCTGTCTACCTGTCTGTCTACTTGTCTGTCTCTCTGTCTACCTCTCTACTTGTCTGCCTGTCTGTCTACCTGTCTGCCTGTCTCTCTACCTGTCTGCCTGTCTGTCTACCTGTCTCTCTGTCTACCTGTCTGTCTACTTGTCTGTCTCTCTGTCTACCTCTCTACTTGTCTACCTGTCTGTCCACCTGTCTGTCTGTCTGTCTACCTGTCTGCCTGTCTCTCTACCTGTCTGTCTGTCTGTGGGTGCGTCTCTGTTTGTTTGTTTGCGTCTGATGACACAGTTGATTAAACTGAGACACTGAGGGCTGCTGCTTCTCTCGCTTCTCTTTATTAAAATGTTTCTGCTGCTGAGCCTCCAAACCTCCGCTAACGCTCTGCTAACGCTCTGCTAACGCTCTGCTAACGCTCTGCTAACGCTCTATACATGCTACGTTACAGGACCAAGAGTCCTCCGGCTGTCCAACCTGAGGAGACATCAGAGGACAGAAGACTGAAACCCAGAGACACAAACTGAGACAAACTGAGACACAAAGAGACACAAAGAGACACAACGAGACACAACGAGACACAAAGAGACACAACGAGACACAAAGAGACAAACTGAGACACAAAGAGACAAACTGAGACACAAAGAGACACAACGAGACACAAAGAGACAAACTGAGACACAAAGAGACAAACTGAGACACAAACTGAGACAAACTGAGACACAAACTGAGACACAAAGAGACACAAACTGAGACACAAACTGAGACACAAACTGAGACACAAAGAGACACAAAGAGACACAAAGAGACAAACTGAGACACAAACTGAGACACAAACTGAGACACAAAGAGACACAAAGAGACACAAAGAGACAAACTGAGACACAAACTGAGACACAAAGAGACACAAAGAGACACAAAGAGACAAACTGAGACACAAACTGAGACACAAACTGAGACACAAACTGAGACACAAAGAGACACAAAGAGACAAACTGAGACACAAACTGAGACACAAACTGAGACACAAAGAGACACAAAGAGACAAACTGAGACACAAACTGAGACACAAACTGAGACACAAAGAGACACAAAGAGACACAAAGAGACAAACTGAGACACAAACTGAGACACAAAGAGACACAAAGAGACACAAAGAGACAAACTGAGACACAAACTGAGACACAAACTGAGACACAAAGAGACACAAAGAGACACAAACTGAGACACAAAGAGACAAACTGAGACACAAACTGAGACACAAACTGAGACAAACTGAGACACAAAGAGACACAAAGAGACAAACTGAGACACAAACTGAGACACAAACTGAGACACAAAGAGACACAAAGAGACACAAAGAGACAAACTGAGACACAAACTGAGACACAAACTGAGACACAAAGAGACACAAAGAGACACAAACTGAGACACAAAGAGACAAACTGAGACACAAAGAGACAAACTGAGACACAAAGAGACACAAAGAGACACAAAGAGACAAACTGAGACACAAACTGAGACACAAACTGAGACACAAAGAGACACAAAGAGACACAAACTGAGACACAAAGAGACAAACTGAGACACAAACTGAGACACAAACTGAGACAAACTGAGACACAAAGAGACACAAAGAGACAAACTGAGACACAAACTGAGACACAAACTGAGACACAAAGAGACACAAAGAGACACAAAGAGACAAACTGAGACACAAACTGAGACACAAACTGAGACAAACTGAGACACAAAGAGACACAAACTGAGACACAAAGAGACACAAAGAGACAAACTGAGACACAAACTGAGACACAAAGAGACAAACTGAGACACAAACTGAGACACAAAGAGACACAAAGAGACAAACTGAGACACAAACTGAGTTTAATGTTTGTGTCTGTGTGAACTGACCCTTTAAATGAGACAGTTCAGTCCTTAAACTCACCTGTTCATGTTCTTCTGTCCACCTGTCTGTCCACCTGTCTGTCCACCTGTCTGTCCGTCTTCAGGTTGGTTCTTGGTAATCTGATTACAGAGGAGGTAAAACATTCAATCTCTTCTTCAGTTTAATCCTATAAATCCTCTTCCTCGTCCTCTTCTGTCAGAGCTCCGTTTGTTCTGAGCTCAAACTCTGCTGGCTGGAAAGCCTACCTGCCTTACCTCCTCCCTCCTCCCTCCTCCCTCCTCCTGTAGCTCTACCTCCCTCCCTCCCTCCCTCTCTCTCTCTCTCTCTCTCTCTCTCTCTCTATATATATATATATATATATATATACACTCACTCACACACACACATATATATATATACATACTACTGGGACGTCTGCTTCACACACGCTTTAATGACGCCCCATTCTTTCTTAATCCGTAGGGTTTAATGGGGGACACTGTGGAGCTGCTGATGGTGGGGGAGGGGGGCTTTGGTTCTGTTTTATCACTGTTTAGTTTGAGGAATCTGACATGAACAGGGTTTGATTTCTGAGAGGCAGTGGGTGAGGGAGGAGGGTGGGAGGTGGAGTTGGGTTTACTGGACAGGTAGAGCTGGGTGTCATCGGTGAAGGTGGATACCAGATCTACGGAAGATGCTGCCAAGAGGGACGAGGTCGATGGTGAAGAGGAGGGGGAGCACACCTGTATATAGGGTAATAGGGTTTATATATATATGTCTTCAGAAGTATAATGTTTTTGTTAATGGAGGTTTTCATGGCAGCTTGTGTTGTTCATCATTCACTTCACCCATAATCACAGATTTTTGATCTACTGATTATTGATCAGTGACAGGATGAGAAATTAACAGTGAAAATGTCAGAGATATTGTTGATCAAACAGCCTCAGATTTTAATGTTCTTCTATCTAAGAAGTTATCTGATATATCAGGAACC
>JAMOIN010000405.1:97500-119853 GCA_024666655.1 Dascyllus trimaculatus
TTACTGGACCAGATTCTATTCAGAGTTCTACTGATTTACTGAACCAGACTCCATTCATATTCCTGCTGATTTACTGAACCAGACTCCATTCATATTCCTGCTGATTTACTGAACCAGACTCCATTCAGAGTTCTACTGATTTACTGAACCAGACTCCATTCAGAGTTCTACTGATTTACTGAACCAGACTCTATTCATATTCCTGCTGATTTACTGGACCAGACTCCATTCATATTCCTGCTGATTTACTGGACCAGACTCCATTCATATTCCTGCTGATTTACTGAACCAGACTCTATTCATATTCCTGCTGATTTACTGAACCAGACTCTATTCAGAGTTCTACTGATTTACTGAACCAGACTCCATTCAGAGTTCTACTGATTTACTGAACCAGACTCCATTCAGAGTTCTACTGATTTACTGAACCAGACTCTATTCAGAGTTCTACTGATTTACTGAACCAGACTCTATTCATATTCCTGCTGATTTACTGAACCAGACTCTATTCATATTCCTGCTGATTTACTGAACCAGACTCTATTCAGAGTTCTACTGATTTACTGAACCAGACTCCATTCATATTCCTGCTGATTTACTGAACCAGACTCTATTCATATTCCTGCTGATTTACTGGACCAGACTCCATTCAGAGTTCTACTGATTTACTGAACCAGACTCTATTCATATTCCTGCTGATTTACTGAACCAGACTCTATTCAGAGTTCTACTGATTTACTGAACCAGACTCCATTCAGAGTTCTACTGATTTACTGAACCAGACTCTATTCAGAGTTCTACTGATTTACTGAACCAGACTCCATTCAGAGTTCTACTGATTTACTGAACCAGACTCCATTCAGAGTTCTACTGATTTACTGAACCAGACTCCATTCATATTCCTGCTGATTTACTGAACCAGACTCTATTCATATTCCTGCTGATTTACTGGACCAGACTCCATTCAGAGTTCTACTGATTTACTGAACCAGACTCCATTCAGAGTTCTACTGATTTACTGAACCAGACTCTATTCAGAGTTCTACTGATTTACTGAACCAGACTCCATTCAGAGTTCTACTGATTTACTGAACCAGACTCCATTCAGAGTTCTACTGATTTACTGAACCAGACTCCATTCAGAGTTCTACTGATTTACTGAACCAGACTCTATTCACATTCCTGCTGATTTACTGGACCAGATTCTATTCAGAATTCTACTGATTTACTGAACCAGACTCCATTCATATTCCTGCTGATTTACTGGACCAGATTCTATTCAGAGTTCTACTGATTTACTGAACCAGACTCTATTCAGAGTTCTACTGATTTACTGAACCAGACTCTATTCAGAGTTCTACTGATTTACTGGACCAGACTCTATTCATATTCCTGCTGATTTACTGAACCAGACTCTATTCATATTCCTGCTGAGTTACTGGACCAGACTCTATTCATATTCCTGCTGATTTACTGAACCAGACTCTATTCAGAGTTCTACTGATTCACTGAACCAGACTCTATTCAGAGTTCTACTGATTTACTGAACCAGACTCCATTCATATTCCTGCTGATTTACTGGACCAGACTCTATTCAGAGTTCTACTGATTTACTGAACCAGACTCTATTCAGAGTTCTACTGATTTACTGAACCAGACTCTATTCAGAGTTCTACTGATTTACTGAACCAGACTCTATTCAGAGTTCTACTGATTTACTGAACCAGACTCCATTCATATTCCTGCTGATTTACTGAACCAGACTCTATTCAGAGTTCTACTGATTTACTGAACCAGACTCCATTCAGAGTTCTACTGATTTACTGAACCAGACTCTATTCAGAGTTCTACTG
This sequence comes from Dascyllus trimaculatus, assembly GCA_024666655.1. Taxonomy (NCBI): domain Eukaryota; kingdom Metazoa; phylum Chordata; class Actinopteri; family Pomacentridae; genus Dascyllus; species Dascyllus trimaculatus. The sequence goes on from JAMOIN010000405.1 coordinate 99,354, forward strand.
ATTTACTGAACCAGACTCTATTCAGAGTTCTACTGATTTACTGAACCAGACTCCATTCAGAGTTCTACTGATTTACTGAACCAGACTCCATTCAGAGTTCTACTGATTTACTGGACCAGACTCTATTCAGAGTTCTACTGATTTACTGAACCAGACTCCATTCATATTCCTGCTGATTTACTGGACCAGACTCTATTCAGAGTTCTACTGATTTACTGAACCAGACTCCATTCATATTCCTGCTGATTTACTGGACCAGATTCTATTCAGAGTTCTACTGATTTACTGAACCAGACTCTATTCAGAGTTCTACTGATTTACTGAACCAGACTCCATTCAGAGTTCTACTGATTTACTGAACCAGACTCTATTCAGAGTTCTACTGATTTACTGAACCAGACTCTATTCAGAGTTCTACTGATTTACTGAACCAGACTCCATTCATATTCCTGCTGATTTACTGAACCAGACTCCATTCAGAGTTCTACTGATTTACTGGACCAGACTCTATTCAGAGTTCTACTGATTTACTGAACCAGACTCCATTCATATTCCTGCTGATTTACTGGACCAGACTCTATTCAGAGTTCTACTGATTTACTGAACCAGACTCCATTCATATTCCTGCTGATTTACTGGACCAGATTCTATTCAGAGTTCTACTGATTTACTGAACCAGACTCTATTCAGAGTTCTACTGATTTACTGAACCAGACTCCATTCAGAGTTCTACTGATTTACTGAACCAGACTCTATTCAGAGTTCTACTGATTTACTGAACCAGACTCTATTCAGAGTTCTACTGATTTACTGAACCAGACTCCATTCAGAGTTCTACTGATTTACTGAACCAGACTCTATTCAGAGTTCTGTTCTAACATGTTTGTTCCTGGTCCCTCCCACCAGGTAACACCAAATCATTCTCCAGCGGTGTTTCTGTTTTCTGCTGTCATAATTGTGCTAAGCTAACTGCTAAGGAGTCCCTGCCAGGTGTGAGATGTCTCCATGCAGTCACTGTGGACTGTCTCACCTGTCTGTCCTGTCTGTCCTGTCTCACCTGTCTCTCCTGCCACACCTGTCTCACCTGCTTCACCTGTCTCACCTGTCTGTCCTGCCTCACCTGTCTCTCCTGTCTCACTTGCCTCACCTGTCTCTCCTGCCACACCTGTCTCACCTGTCTCACATGTCTCACCTGCCTCACCTGTCTGTCCTGCCTCACCTGTCTCTCCTGTCTCACATGTCTCACCTGTCTCACCTGTCTCACCTGCCTGTCCTGCCTCACCTGTTTCTCCTGCCTCACCTGTCTGTCCTGCCTCTCCTGTCTCACCTGTCTCACCTGTCTCACCTGTCTCACCTGCCTGTCCTGCCTCACCTGTTTCTCCTGCCTCACCTGTCTGTCCTGCCTCACCTGTCTCACCTACCCCACCTGTCTCACCTGTCTCACCTGTTTCTCCTGCCTCACCTGTCTGTCCTGCCTCACCTGTCTCTCCTGTCTCACCTGCCTCACCTGTCTCTCCTGCCACACCTGTCTCACCTGTCTCACCTACCTCACCTGTCTCACCTGTCTCACCTGTTTCTCCTGCCTCACCTGTCTGTCCTGCCTCACCTGTCTCTCCTGTCTCACCTGCCTCACCTGTCTCACCTGCCTGTCCTGCCTCACCTGTTTCTCCTGCCTCACCTGTCTGTCCTGCCTCACCTGTCTCACCTGCCTCACCTGTCTCCCTCAGTGAGCTGGAGCGTCTCAGCGGTCTGGTTGGTCGTCCCTCGGAGTCCCATCCTCTCCACAACAGCGGTTTGCTGAGTCTGGACCCGGTTCAGGATAAAACTCCTCTGTACTCTCAGCTGCTGCAGGCCTACAAGTGGTCCAACAAGGTAGCGAGTCCTCCTCAGCACCTGCTGGAGGCCCGACACACACCGCAGTGTAGCAGCGTTCAGACGGGACCAGTTCAACTGAGTCTGTGTGTGTGTGTGTGTGTGTGTGTGTGTGTGTGTGTGTGTGTGTAGTTGCAGTACCATGCTGGTTTGGCCTCCAGTTTGTTGAACCAACAGTCACTCAAACGATCAGCCAATCAGATGGGAGCTTCAGCTAAGAGGCGACCCAAAGTCCAACCCAGTACTCTGGTCCTTCCTCCTCAGTGAGTACTACTACACACTACTGCAGTACTGCAGTACTACACACCTCTAAAGGCTGCACACACTACTACAGGACGTTTTAAAGCTTCACACACTTGAAGATAACAGCAGACAGATCACACAGGATCTCCTCTGATCTTATAGTGGTGTTAGCGAACCGCCGCTAACCGATCCTTCAGCAGAGCATCAGCTTCTTCACGCTCAGTACTCCAAACCTCATGTAGTCAAACGTGACTTCAGTGGAAACAGACATGATGGAACAACGACGTTCCTTTCCTCAGTAACCAGTAATCTAACTGATCACTCTTCCCATCGTTATAACTTCGTTACCGTTGCTGCTAAAAATGCAACTTGTTACTAGAATTGAAGCTGTTTTTCCATCAGACCATCCAGATCTCTGAGATTCTTTAGGGCTGTCAAAACTAACACGTTACTGTGGATGACTGTAATTTCCGGACTATAAGCCGCGACTTTTTTCTAACGCTCTGAACCCTGCGGCTTATCCAAGGGTGCGGCTAATGTATGGATTTCTAAGGGTGCGCTACGTGCCGCCAATACGTTCTTTTTGCCTGGTCACGTCAGACCAATGAAATTACCGAACAGGTCACAGTGGACCAATGAAACTGTTCGAATAAAATCATTTACACGCACCAAACTCTTCAGATCAGTTATTCTGCGTTTCATGCACACACCCTCATGGAGGACGACACTAATACAAGCGCGGATTTGCTTCGAGACGTAAGTGACGGTGAGAGCGACAACGAAAAGACTGAAAAACTGTGTGATGAAGAAATTCTGAGGCTGTTCTGTTCCGACACCGACGAAGACGACTTCAGTGGTTTTAGTGCGAAGGAGGAAGGTTACGACTTTTAATCAGCCACATTACTGCACTGTTTGAAAAAAAGCATTTATTTAATAAAAAGTTTTTAAAATCTGTGTAAATATCTCTTATTACAACATGGACACCTGCGGCTTATGTATGGATGTTTTTTTTTTCATTTTAAATTTAGTGGGTGTGGCTTATATTCAGGTGCGCTCAATAGTCTGTAAATTACGGTAATCCATCATCATGATTAATGTGGTTACATTTTAGAGACGTAACTCTGCTGGTTTGTTTTTACTTCTCTGATCAGCTCGTAAACGTGACATCACTGAGCGTGCTCCTCCCACACACTGCAGGGTTTCTAGTCGCTAACGTTAAACATGTTCATCATCTACGATCTCTCCTTCCGAGACCTTCTGAGCCGATCGGACCGGACAGAGTGACTCCTGACACCACAGGAACATCAGACACCAGGTGGTTCAAAACATCCGACGGTCGTTCCTTTGCTGGCTTCGATCATAAGGAGGAGATCAGGACAAACATCCTGGAGCGTGTTCCGCCTTAGCAGTACTGTAATACTGCAGTACCTGCCTCAGTGATACTGCAGTACCTGCCTCAGTAATACTGCAGTACCTGCCTCAGTAATGCTGCGGTACCTGCCTCAGTAATACTGTGGTACCTGCCTCAGTAATACTGCAGTACCTGCCTCAGTAATGCTGCGGTACCTGCCTCAGTGATACTGTGGTACCTGCCTCAGTAATACTGCAGTACCTGCCTCAGTAATACTGCAGTACCTGCCTCAGTAATACTGCAGTACCTGCCTCAGTAATACTGCGGTACCTGCCTCAGTAATACTGCAGTACCTGCCTCAGTAATACTGTGGTACCTGCCTCAGTAATACTGTGGTACCTGCCTCAGTAATACTGCAGTACCTGCCTCAGTAATACTGCGGTACCTGCCTCAGTAATACTGTGGTACCTGCCTCAGTAATACTGTGGTACCTGCCTCAGTAATACTGTGGTACCTGCCTCAGTAATACTGTGGTACCTGCCTCAGTAATACTGTGGTACCTGCCTCAGTGATACTGCAGTACCTGCCTCAGTAATACTGTGGTACCTGCCTCAGTAATACTGTGGTACCTGCCTCAGTAATACTGCGGTACCTGCCTCAGTAATACTGCAGTACCTGCCTCAGTAATACTGCAGTACCTGCCTCAGTAATACTGCAGTACCTGCCTCAGTGATACAGCAGTACCTGCCTCAGTAATACTGCAGTACCTGCCTCAGTAATACTGCAGTACCTGCCTCAGTGATACTGCAGTACCTGCCTCAGTAATACTGCAGTACCTGCCTCAGTAATACTGCAGTACCTGCCTCAGTAATACTGCAGTACCTGCCTCAGTAATACTGCAGTACCTGCCTCAGTAATACTGCAGTACCTGCCTCAGTAATACTGCAGTACCTGCCTCAGTAATACTGCAGTACCTGCCTCAGTGATACTGCAGTACCTGCCTCAGTAATACTGCAGTACCTGCCTCAGTAATACTGCAGTACCTGCAGTACCTGCCTCAGTAATACTGCAGTACCTGCCTCAGTAATACTGTGGTACCTGCCTCAGTAATACTGCAGTACCTGCCTCAGTAATACTGCAGTACCTGCCTCAGTAATACTGCGGTACCTGCCTCAGTAATACTGCAGTACCTGCCTCAGTAATACTGCGGTACCTGCCTCAGTAATACTGTGGTACCTGCCTCAGTGATACTGCAGTACCTGCCTCAGTAATACTGCAGTACCTGCCTCAGTGATACTGCAGTACCTGCCTCAGTAATACTGCAGTACCTGCCTCAGTGATACTGCAGTACCTGCCTCAGTAATACTGCAGTACCTGCCTCAGTAATACTGCAGTACCTGCCTCAGTGATACTGCGGTACCTGCCTCAGTAATACTGTGGTACCTGCCTCAGTAATACTGCGGTACCTGCCTCAGTAATACTGCAGTACCTGCCTCAGTAATACTGCAGTACCTGCCTCAGTAATACTGCAGTACCTGCCTCAGTGATACAGCAGTACCTGCCTCAGTAATACTGCAGTACCTGCCTCAGTAATACTGCAGTACCTGCCTCAGTAATACTGCAGTACCTGCCTCAGTAATACTGCAGTACCTGCCTCAGTGATACTGCAGTACCTGCCTCAGTGATACTGCAGTACCTGCCTCAGTAATACTGCAGTACCTGCCTCAGTAATACTGCAGTACCTGCCTCAGTAATACTGCGGTACCTGCCTCAGTAATACTGTGGTACCTGCCTCAGTAATACTGCAGTACCTGCCTCAGTAATACTGCAGTACCTGCCTCAGTAATACTGCAGTACCTGCCTCAGTAATACTGCGGTACCTGCCTCAGTAATACTGCAGTACCTGCCTCAGTAATACTGTGGTACCTGCCTCAGTAATACTGTGGTACCTGCCTCAGTAATACTGCAGTACCTGCCTCAGTAATACTGCGGTACCTGCCTCAGTAATACTGTGGTACCTGCCTCAGTAATACTGTGGTACCTGCCTCAGTAATACTGTGGTACCTGCCTCAGTAATACTGTGGTACCTGCCTCAGTAATACTGCAGTACCTGCCTCAGTGATACTGCAGTACCTGCCTCAGTGATACTGCAGTACCTGCCTCAGTAATACTGCAGTACCTGCCTCAGTAATACTGCAGTACCTGCCTCAGTAATACTGCAGTACCTGCCTCAGTAATACTGCAGTACCTGCCTCAGTAATACTGCAGTACCTGCCTCAGTAATACTGTGGTACCTGCCTCAGTAATACTGTGGTACCTGCCTCAGTAATACTGCAGTACCTGCCTCAGTAATACTGCAGTACCTGCCTCAGTGATACTGCAGTACCTGCCTCAGTAATACTGCGGTACCTGCCTCAGTGATACTGCAGTACCTGCCTCAGTAATACTGCGGTACCTGCCTCAGTAATACTGCGGTACCTGCCTCAGTAATACTGTGGTACCTGCCTCAGTAATACTGTGGTACCTGCCTCAGTAATACTGCAGTACCTGCCTCAGTAATACTGCAGTACCTGCCTCAGTAATACTGCGGTACCTGCCTCAGTAATACTGTGGTACCTGCCTCAGTAATACTGCAGTACCTGCCTCAGTAATACTGCAGTACCTGCCTCAGTAATACTGTGGTACCTGCCTCAGTAATACTGCAGTACCTGCCTCAGTAATACTGCAGTACCTGCCTCAGTAATACTGCAGTACCTGCCTCAGTAATACTGCGGTACCTGCCTCAGTAATACTGTGGTACCTGCCTCAGTAATACTGCGGTACCTGCCTCAGTAATACTGCAGTACCTGCCTCAGTAATACTGCAGTACCTGCCTCAGTAATACTGTGGTACCTGCCTCAGTAATACTGCGGTACCTGCCTCAGTGATACTGCAGTACCTGCCTCAGTGATACTGCAGTACCTGCCTCAGTAATACTGCAGTACCTGCCTCAGTAATACTGCAGTACCTATAATACTGCAGTACCTGCCTCAGTAATACTGCAGTACCTGCCTCAGTAATACTGCAGTACCTGCCTCAGTGATACTGCAGTACCTGCCTCAGTGATACTGCAGTACCTGCCTCAGTAATACTGCAGTACCTGCCTCAGTAATACTGCAGTACCTGCCTCAGTAATACTGCAGTACCTGCCTCAGTAATACTGCAGTACCTGCCTCAGTAATACTGTGGTACCTGCCTCAGTAATACTGCAGTACCTGCCTCAGTGATACTGCAGTACCTGCCTCAGTGATACTGCAGTACCTGCCTCAGTAATACTGTGGTACCTGCCTCAGTAATACTGTGGTACCTGCCTCAGTAATACTGTGGTACCTGCCTCAGTAATACTGCAGTACCTGCCTCAGTAATACTGTGGTACCTGCCTCAGTGATACTGCAGTACCTGCCTCAGTAATACTGTGGTACCTGCCTCAGTAATACTGTGGTACCTGCCTCAGTAATACTGCAGTACCTGCCTCAGTAATACTGCAGTACCTGCCTCAGTGATACTGCAGTACCTGCCTCAGTAATACTGTGGTACCTGCCTCAGTAATACTGCAGTACCTGCCTCAGTGATACTGCAGTACCTGCCTCAGTGATACTGCAGTACCTGCCTCAGTGATACAGCAGTACCTGCCTCAGTAATACTGTGGTACCTGCCTCAGTAATACTGCGGTACCTGCCTCAGTAATACTGCAGTACCTGCCTCAGTAATACTGCAGTACCTGCCTCAGTAATACTGCAGTACCTGCCTCAGTGATACAGCAGTACCTGCCTCAGTAATACTGCAGTACCTGCCTCAGTAATACTGCAGTACCTGCCTCAGTGATACTGCAGTACCTGCCTCAGTAATACTGCAGTACCTGCCTCAGTAATACTGCAGTACCTGCCTCAGTGATACTGCAGTACCTGCCTCAGTAATACTGCAGTACCTGCCTCAGTAATACTGCAGTACCTATAATACTGCAGTACCTGCCTCAGTAATACTGCAGTACCTGCCTCAGTAATACTGTGGTACCTGCCTCAGTAATACTGCAGTACCTGCCTCAGTAATACTGCAGTACCTGCCTCAGTAATACTGTGGTACCTGCCTCAGTAATACTGCAGTACCTGCCTCAGTAATACTGCAGTACCTGCCTCAGTAATACTGCGGTACCTGCCTCAGTAATACTGCGGTACCTGCCTCAGTAATACTGCGGTACCTGCCTCAGTAATACTGCAGTACCTGCCTCAGTAATACTGCAGTACCTGCCTCAGTGATACTGCAGTACCTGCCTCAGTAATACTGCGTTCTCTGTGTGCAGGTACGTGGACGACGTCATCTCTCGGATCGGCCGCATGTTTCCTGATATGACAATCGAACTGTTCCGACCCAACGGGACGTCGGCTGTTCTCCTGGTAAAACACAGTCTGACACACCTGTCAGGGTTCACTACAGCCTCCTCACACCTGGACACACACACACACACCTGGACACACACACACACCTGGACACACACACACACCTGTCAGGGTTCACTACAGCCTCCTCACACCTGGACACACACACACACACCAGCACACACACACACCAGCACACACACACACACCAGCACACACACACACACACACACACACACACACACACCTGTCAGGGTTCACTACAGCCTCCTGGAGTGTGCTGGTGTGTGTGTGTGTGTGTGTGTGTGTGTGTGTGTGCTGGTGTGTGTGTGTGTGTGTGTGTGTGTGTGCTGGTGTGTGTGTGTGTGCTGGTGTGTGTGTGTGCTGGTGTGTGTGTGTGTGTGTGTGTGTGTGTGTGTGTGTGTGTGTGTGTGTCCTGGTGTGTGTGTGTGTGTGTGTGTCCAGGTGTGTGTGTGTGTGTGTGTGTGTGTGTGTGTGTGTGTGTGTGTGTGTGCTGGTGTGTGTGTGTGTGTGTGTGTGTGTGCTGGTGTGTGTGTGTGTGTGTGTGTGTGTGTGTGTGTGTGTGTGTGTGTGTGCTGGTGTGTGTGTGTGTGTGTGTGTGTGTGTGTGTGTGTGCTGGTGTGTGTGTGTGTGTGTGTGTGTGCTGGTGTGTGTGTGTGTGTGTGTGTGTGTGTGTGTGTGTGTGCTGGTGTGTGTGTGTGTGTGTGTGTGTGCTGGTGTGTGTGTGTGTGTGTGTGTGTGCTGGTGTGCCGCCCACAGCTGTGTTTGGTCACAACACTGTACAGGTGTGTTCAGACAGGTCACAGGTGTGTCTGCCTCACTTTGTCCCTCTCAGGTGACCCTGGGGAAGGTGCTGAAGGCGATTGTTGTGATGCGTTCGCTGTTCATCGACAGAACCGTTGTTCGAGGATTCAACGAGAACGTCTACAATGAGGACGGAAAGGTGAGAAGCACTTGACAGGTGACCACTGATCCTGCCTCCTGTCTCCATGGTAACCTGTCTGTCCGTCCCTGCAGCTGGACATTTGGACCAAGTCTCAGTACCAGGTTTTCCAGAAGGTAAGACTCACCTGTCTTCAGTTCAGATACTCACCTGGGCTTACCTGCAGCGCTCTGACTGGCTGTGTTGTTGCTAGGTGACAGACCACGCGACCACCGCCCTGCTGCACTACCAGCTGCCCCAGATGCCTGACGTGGTGGTTCGGTCCTTCATGGTGAGACGCTGATTAGTAGCTCTTCCATCCTCTCTACCTGTGTGTCTCACCTGTCACCTGTCTCTCTGCAGACGTGGCTGCGCAGCTACATCAAGCTCTTCCAGTCGCCCTGCCAGCGCTGCGGCCGCTTCCTGCAGGACGGACTTCCTCCAACGTGGAGGGACTTTAGGACCCTGGAGGCGTTTCATGACACCTGTCGCATGTAACCCGACACCTGTAACCCAACACCTGTAACCCAACACCTGTCACCCGACACCTGTAACCCGACACCTGTCACCCGACACCTGTCACCCGACACCTGTAACCCGACACCTGTAACCCGACACCTGTAACCCGACACCTGTCACCCGACACCTGTAACCCGACACCTGTAACCCGACACCTGTCACCCGACACCTGTCACCCGACACCTGTAACCCGACACCTGTAACCCGACACCTGTCACCCGACACCTGTAACCCGACACCTGTCACCCGACACCTGTCACCCGACACCTGTCACCCGACACCTGTCACCCGACACCTGTAACCCGACACCTGTCACCCGACACCTGTCACCCGACACCTGTCACCCGACACCTGTAACCCGACACCTGTCACTCCACGGACTTCATGTTTTTGTTTTGTCTAAACACGTTTGAATAAAGTTTAACTTTTTTACAGATTGTGTGTTTACTTGACGAGTTATTGATGACTGATCGATTGGCCTGGTGATCGGACACCAAGCGACACAGTGTTTGTTCCATTTCCTGCTGACAGAATTAAATATATAATCAATAACAGAATCAGCAACGATCAATAAGTCACTAACAGGATCAATAGCAGAATCAATAATCATCTTCTGCTGGCTGGTTTGATGACTAGCTTGTTTCACTCTGAGTCACAGAAAGTAATCAATCAGTTATATATCAATTATTGATCATCAGCAGGAAACTGATTATAATCAATAACCTGTCTTAGTTATTGATCATCAGGGGGAAATCAATCTATCAGTTACTGATAATCAGCAGAAAACACAGACAGTAATCAATAATCTCTACCAGTTATTAATTAATCAATAAATGCTGCAGCCAGAGTTCTGACAGGAACCAGGACCAGAGATCAGGTTTCTCCTGGATCAGCTTCTAAAATCCTTCTTCTAGCATATAAACTGTTGATGAGCAGCTCCATCGTATCTCAGAGACCTGATTGGACCTGATCATCCAGCAGAGCCCTTCTCTCCCATGATGCACTGGGCTCCTATATGTCACCATCACACATTACTGACTGTGTGATTGATCGTCTCTGTATCAGGTATTGATCATGTCTGTACCAGGTATTGATCATGTCTGTATCAGGTACTGATCGTCTCTGTATCAGGTATTGATCATGTCTGTATCAGGTATTGATCGTCTCTGTATCAGGTATTGATCATGTCTGTACCAGGTATTGATCATGTCTGTATCAGGTATTGATCGTCTCTGTATCAGGTATTGATCATGTCTGTATCAGGTATTGATCATCTCTGTACCAGGTATTGATCGTCGTCTCTGTACCAGGTATTGATCGTCGTCTCTGTATCAGGTATTGATCATGTCTGTATCAGATATTGATCATGTCTGTATCAGGTATTGATCGTCTCTGTATCAGGTATTGATCATGTCTGTATCAGGTATTGATCGTCTCTGTATCAGGTATTGATCATGTCTGTACCAGGTATTGATCATGTCTGTATCAGGTATTGATCGTCTCTGTATCAGGTATTGATCATGTCTGTATCAGGTATTGATCATCTCTGTACCAGGTATGGATCGTCGTCTCTGTACCAGGTATTGATCATCTCTGTACCAGGTATTGATCGTCGTCTCTGTATCAGGTATTGATCATGTCTGTATCAGATATTGATCATGTCTGTATCAGGTATTGATCATCTCTGTACCAGGTATTGATCGTCGTCTCTGTATCAGGTATTGATCATGTCTGTATCAGGTATTGATCATGTCTGTATCAGGTATTGATCGTCGTCTCTGTATCAGGTATTGATCATCTCTGTACCAGGTATTGATCATCTCTGTACCAGGTATTGATCGTCGTCTCTGTATCAGGTATTGATCATGTCTGTATCAGGTATTGATCATGTCTGTATCAGGTATTGATCGTCATCTCTGTATCAGGTATTGATCATCTCTGTATCAGGTATTGATCGTCTCTGTACCAGGTATTGATCGTCGTCTCTGTACCAAGTATTGATCACCGGCTGCGGTCAGACGAATCATTATCATACAAATGAAACTTATTGATATTCAGCTGATTAATGCAGCTGCTGACCTTTGACCTGCTGAGACGTGATTGGACAGCTGAGTGTTTCCAGGCGACTGCAGGAGCTGTTTGAATAAATAAACTGGATGTATTTTCTGTAATGTTTTAATTATTGAACGCTTATTTCAGATGTTAATAATCGATCGGTATCTTCATTGATGACTGAGATGTTCCTGTAATTACTCTCAGCCCTGATGTTTGCAGGAAGCCTTGAGGAAATGAAACCTCCTCTAGCTGAGGTGTTTCTCTGTGTTTAGCAGCAGACGGTAATGAGACTGGTTCCTTCACATCCACTGTTTGCTGCTGCTGCATTAAAGTGTCTCTTATTAGAATAGTAAAATGAAACCTTCTCCTGACTGTGCTCTTTGTCTAATGAGATCTTTAATGACAGAACGTGACCTCCGTCCTTCCCTCAAACTTTAAAGGACTCGCTGACATTTCAGCTGCAAACGTCTCCGAGAGAAGAAGGTCAGTGAGCAACGGACTCGTGTCTGAAGAGACGGATTCACTGAAGACATCACGGAAAGAGGACCTGGACCTGGACCTGGACCTGAATCTCTGAAACTCTATGAAGCAGGTTTCCTTCAAAGGATTCCTGACTTCAGTTTGAAGCAGGTTTTTTAATCGATCCGTATTGAGCCATTAAACGTCCTTGAGGAGGCTTCATGGGATCAGGAGGTAGATTTGCTCGACATGAACCTCAGCTGCTGGTTTCACCCTCTGACTCGTAAGCATCAACCACAAAGTAGAATAGAACATCCATCATCTCTACACCACTTTGTTCTCTGTAGGGTATCAGGGGCGGAGCCTATCCAGCTGACTGAGGTAAAGGTTCACCTGGTGTTAGAGCCATTTCAGGTATTTATGACTTATTTCACATAGCTGTGTTATTTTGTGACTCTTTGTTATTTCTTATTGCTTAAACTAAGCTTCTCTGCTACATTACATTCATAAGACATCACAGGGTGCTTGGTGTTGGGCGCTGAATGGATGTTTGCCAGCTCCGCCTTTTTGCGAGCCTATTTATCCAGGCAAACAGGTGATGGGAATCAGCTGGCAGGGCTGGTAGGACACCCGTTTTTGACCGTAGTCTTGTTATGTTAAGTTAAACTTTATACAAAAAAGCATTATGTAATTCTTGATTTCTGAACATAATAAACTGAAGAGGATTAACATTAACTTTGCCTACGCGTCTGCACTTGAACTGCTCCTGTCATATGTGGATCTGAGCGAAATCACGTCGGATGCCGCAACACCTGGACAGGTAACAGTCTATCAGACAACCAGTCAAACTCTCATTCACACCTACAGACAGTTTAGAACCACCATTAACCTCAGCATGTCTTTGGACTGTGGGAGGAAGCTGGAGAACCCGGTGAAAACCCAACAGGGAGAACATGAGAACCCCATAGAGAAAGACCAGAACCAGGACCTTCTAGCTGTGAGGACACAGTGAGAACCTCTGATCCACAGTGCAGCCCAACCTGCAAAATCAATACTTATCAATACTTACAAAAACCCTTATGGACAACACACAACCAAGGACCATTACGTCGCCTGGTATGACAGAGCCGGGACCCCACCCTAGAGCAGGACCTGGGGTTGGGGTTCACATGGGAGCACCTGGTGGCCGGGCCTTTGCCCACAGGTCTCGGCTGGGCTCAGCCCAAAAGGACGATGTGGGCCTGTGGACCCACAACCCACAGAGGGAGCTGTATGGGCCGGGTGCAGTGTGGATCAGGCAGCAGTCGATGGTGGGGGCCTCGGCGACCCGATCCTCGAACACAACTTTTAGCTCCTGGGACTTGGAACGTTACCTCACTAAGGGGGAAGGAGCCTGAGCTTGTGCGGGAGGTTGAAAGGTACCGTCTAGAAATAGTCAGGCTCACCTCCACGCACAGCTCAGGCTCTGGAACCAGCTCCTTGAGAGGGGCTGGACTGTCCACTTCTCTGGAGTTGCCCGTGGTAAGAGGTGGCAGACTGGTGTGGGTTTGCTCACAGGCCCACAGTCAGCTGCCACGTGTTGGAGTTCACCCCAGTGAACGAGAGGGTTGCGTCCCTGCGCCTTCGGGTTGGGGACAGGTCTCTGACTGTTGTCTCGGCCTACGGGCTGAACACCAGTGTTGAGTACCCGGCCTTCTTGGAGTCCCTGGGAGGGGTGCTGGATAGTGCTCCGACTGGGGACTCCATTGTTCTACTGGGGGACTTCAACGCTCACGTGGGCATTGACAGTGAGACCTGGAGGGGGGTGATTGGGATAATGGCCTCCCCGATCTGAACCCGAGCGGTGTTCTGTTATTGGACTTCTGTACCAGTTACAGTTTGTTCATAACGAACACCATGTTCGAGCACAGGGGTGTCCATAAGTTGCACCAGGACACCCTAGGTTGGAGGTCGATGATAGACTTTGTAGTGATGTCATCTGATCTTCAGCCACATGTCTTGGACACTCGGGTAAAGAGATGGGCTGAGCTGTCAACTGATCACCACCTGGTGGTGAGTTGGATGCGCTGGCGGGGGAGGAAGCCGGACAGACTTGGTAGGCCCAAATGTGTTGTGAGGGTCTGTTGGGAACATCTGGCGGAGCCCTCTGTCAGTGTGGTCTTCAACTCCCACCTCCGGGAGAGCTTCTCTCAGATCCTGGGGGAAGTCGGAGACATTGAGTCCAAATGGACCATGTTCTCCACCTCCATTGTCGAAGCTGCTCTTTGGAGCTGTGGTCACAGGGTCTCTGGTGCCTGTCGTGGCGGCAACCCCCGAACCTGATGGTGGACACCGTAAGTAAGGGATGCCGTCATTGTGGAGGCAAAAACTCAGGTCTGGGAGGAGTTCAGGGAGGCCATGGAGAAGGACTATCGGTTGGCCTCAAGGAAATTCTGGCAAACCGTCCGGCGCCTCAGGAGGGGGAAGCATTTCTTCATCAACACTGTTTACAGTGGAGGTGGGGAGCTGTTGACTTCAACTGGGGATGTCATCAGGCAGTGGAAGGAATACTTCGAGGATCTCCTCAATCCCGCCGTCACGTCTTCCATTGAGGAGGCAGAAGCTGTACGACCGGAGCAGGAGTCTGGTTTGCATTGCGGGCACTAAGTCGGACCTGTTCCCGGTGCACGTTGGACTCTGACAGGACTACCTTTTGTCACCGGTTCTGTTCATAACTTTTATGAACAGAATTTCTAGGCACAGTCAGGGGCTGGAGGGGGTCCGGTTTGGGGACCACAGGATCTCGTCTCTGCTTTTTGCGGATGATTTGGTCCTGTTGGCTTCATCAAACCTGGACCTATGGTCATGAGCTTTGGGTCGTGACCGAAAGAACGAGATCCTGGATACAAGCGGCTGAAATGAGTTTCCTCTGCAGAGTGGCTGGATGCACCCTCAGAATTTGTTTACTAATCAATCTGTTTATTAATCGATCTGTTTACTAATCAATCTGTTTACTAATCAATCTGTTTATTAATTAATCAGTTTACTAATTAATCCGTTTACTAATCAATCTGTTTATTAATCAATCTGTTTACTAATCAATCTGTTTACTAATCAATCTGTTTACTAATCAATCTGTTTATTAATTAATCAGTTTACTAATTAATCCGTTTACTAATCAATCTGTTTACTAATCAATCTGTTTACTAATTAATCTGTTAACTAATTAATCAGTTTACTAATTAATCTGTTAACTAATTAATCTGTTTATTAATCAATCTATTAATCAATATGTTTACTAATCAATATGTTTACTAATTAATCTGTTTACTAATCAATCTGTTTATTAATTAATCTGTTTACTAATCAATCTGTTTATTAATTAATCAGTTTACTAATTAATCCGTTTACTAATCAATCTGTTTACTAATTAATCTGTTTACTAATTAATCTGTTTACTAATCAATCTGTTAACTAATTAATCTGTTTATTAATCAATCTATTAATCAATCTGTTTACTAATCAATATGTTTACTAATCAATCTGTTTACTAATTAATCTGTTTACTAATCAATCTGTTTACTAATTAATCAGTTTACTAATTAATCTGTTTACTAATCAATCTGTTAACTAATTAATCTGTTTATTAATCAATCTATTAATCAATATGTTTACTAATCAATATGTTTACTAATTAATCTGTTTACTAATTAATCTGTTTACTAATCAATCTGTTTATTAATTAATCTGTTTACTAATCAATCTGTTTATTAATTAATCAGTTTACTAATTAATCCGTTTACTAATCAATCTGTTTACTAATCAATATGTTTATTAATCAATCTATTAATCAATCTGTTTACTAATTAATCTATTTACTAATCAATATGTTTATTAATCAATCTGTTTACTAATCAATCAGTTTTTAATTAATCTGTTTACTGATAATCTGTTTATTAATCAATCTGTTTACTAATCAATCAGTTTATTAATTAATCTGTTTACTGATAATCTGTTTATTAATCAATCTGTTTACTAATTAATCAGTTTACTAATCAATCAGTTTATTAATCAATCTGTTTACTAATCAATCTGTTTACTAATCAATATGTTTATTAATCAATCTGTTTATTAATCAATATGTTTACTAATCAATATGTTTATTAATCAATCTGTTTACTAATTAATCTATCAATCAATCTGTTTAGTAATCAATCTGTATTGTTTAGAGTTTGGGTCTTTTAGTTTGATATGTTTTTCTGGAGAGACTGAGTTGTGTTGTGATGATGTCATATTGATTATTGATTGTTGAAATCAAGTCATCTTATTGAGTCATTCTGCTTCTGTTTTTAATAAGTCTTCACCTGCTTCACCTGCATCACCTGCTTCACCTGCTTCACCTGCTTCACCTGCATCACCTGCTTCACCTGCTTCACCTGCATCACCTGCATCACCTGCTTCACCTGCTTCACCTGCTCCACCTGCTCCACCTGCTCCACCTGCTTCACCTGCTTCACCTGCATCACCTGCTTCACCTGCTTCACCTGCTCCACCTGCTTCACCTGCTTCACCTGCATCACCTGCTTCACCTGCTTCACCTGCTCCACCTGCTGCATCTACCTGGCATCTTCCAGCTGAATCACCAGTTGTCTGAATTTCTTGCACCTGTCAGTCAGAACTGAGGCTTTAATCTGCAAACAGTGATTTGATCCAGACGTTTATCTGCCGATCGATCAGACACTGGAACCGATTGATTGATCATCACCTGTGAACGTGAAACTGTGAATCAGTTGGTGAGGCAGCAGCGCCGCCTGCTGGCTGATAGACAGCAGCGCATTTAAATAATACTAACACCTGTGATTTACCTGCAGCTGAACACCTGGTTCATGTTCTCACACTAACCTGTGTGTGTGTGTGTGTGTGTGTGTGTGTGTGTGTGTGTGTGTGTGTGTATGTGTGTGTGTGTGTGTGTGTGTGTATGTGTGTGTGTATTTGTGTACGTGTGTGTGTGTATTTGTGTATGTGTGTGTATGTGTGTATGTATTTGTGTGTGTATTTGTGTATTTGTGTGTATATTTGTGTATGTGTGTGCGTGTGTATGTGTGTATTTGTGTGTATATTTGTGTGTATTTGTGTATGTGTGTATGTATTTGTGTATGTGTGTATGTATTTGTGTATGTGTGTGTGTGTGTGTCTGCAGACAGGACAGTTACTGATGCGTGACAGCAGGGCGGGGCTGCTACTGAGTCTGCGCAGTACACACATTCAGCATCACTGATGACAAAGGGTCCTCCGGGGAGACGCGCCGCGCGTGACCGCGTCCTCCGCTCGTGCCGCTGCAGACAGAGACTCAGACGGACAGAGAGGTGGAAGGTGAGACAGACAGTCGGAGGTTGAGACAGACAGGTGGAGGTGAGGCGGACAGGACGCGAGGATGCGCGCGGCGTGCAGCAGCAGCTTGCGGTGATCGTCGGTACCGAGAGGCGGAGCAGCGCGAGGAGCCGCAGCGGAGCAGCGCGAGCAGCAGAGCGGAGCCATGAGCTGCAACTGGGGCACCGAGCTGTGGGTACGTGCACCTGTCCACACCTGGACACCGGCAGTGACCCGGTAACCAGGGGCTGTGAGCGCTAACCTGCCGGTAACTGACTGTGTGTGTGTGTGTGTGTGTGTGCGCGAGTGCGCGCGTGTGTGAGGCCCTCGTGCTTCTGTCCGCTCTGCCATAGCAACACGGTGAGTGACGACAGCCGCTCGCGCCCTGCGTCCTCCATGATGCTGCAGCGCGCGACCGAGGGAGACCCCCCCAACCCGATTTATTATTATTATTATTATTATTATTGTTATTATTATTATTATTATTGTTATTATTATTATTATTATTGTTATTATTATTATTATTATTATTATTATTGTTATTATTATTATTATTATTATTATTATTGTTATTATTATTATTATTGTTGTTATTATTATTGTTATTATTATTATTATTATTGTTATTATTATTATTATTATTGTTATTATTATTATTATTATTGTTATTATTATTATTATTATTATTATTGTTATTATTATTATTATTATTATTGTTATTGTTATTATTGTTGTTATGATTATTATTGTTATTGTTGTTATTATTATTATAATTATTAATATTATTCTTTTTATTATTATTATTGTTATTATTGTTGGTATTGTTGTTGTTGTTATGATGTGAATTCTGATGTTGATGATGTGCAGATGACAGAATTGGGAGATCAGATAAGGTGTGATAATGTTTCAGATTCTTTAATCCAAAAATTAACTTGACAGGTCACATTAACACCTGATCACAGGTCACATTAACACCTGATCACAGGTCATATTAACACCTGATCACAGGTCATGTTATCACCTGATCACAGGACATATTAACACCTGATCACAGGTCACATTAACACCTGATCACAGGTCACATTAACACCTGATCACAGGTCACAGTAACACCTGATCACAGGTCACAGTAACACCTGATCACAGGTCACATTAACACCTGATCACAGGACACAGTAACACCTGATCACAGGTCACAGTAACACCTGATCACAGGACACAGTAACACCTGATCACAGGACACAGTAACACCTGATCACAGGTCACAGATCACAGGTCACCTGATCACAGGTCACAGTAACACCTGATCACAGGTCACAGTAACACCTGATCACAGGACACAGTAACACCTGATCACAGGACACAGTAACACCTGATCACAGGTCACATTAACACCTGATCACAGGTCACATTAACACCTGATCACAGGACACAGTAACACCTGATCACAGGTCACATTAACACCTGATCACAGGTCACATTAACACCTGATCACAGGTCATATTAACACCTGATCACAGGTCACAGTAACACCTGATCACAGGTCATATTAACACCTGATCACAGGCACATCAACACCTGATCACAGGTCACATTAACACCTGATCACAGGTCACATTAACACCTGATCACAGGTCACAGTAACACCTGATCACAGGACACAGTAACACCTGATCACAGGACACAGTAACACCTGATCACAGGACACATTAACACCTGATCACAGGACACAGTAACACCTGATCACTGGTCACATTAACACCTGATCACAGGTCACATTAACACCTGATCACAGGTCACAGTAACACCTGATCACAGGTCACATTAACACCTGATCACAGGTCACATTAACACCTGATCACAGGTCACATTAACACCTGATCACATGTCACAGTAACACCTGATCACAGGACACAGTAACACCTGATCACAGGTCACATTAACACCTGATCACAGGTCACATTAACACCTGATCACAGGTCACATTAACACCTGATCACAGGTCACAGTAACACCTGATCACAGGACACAGTAACACCTGATCACAGGTCACATTAACACCTGATCACATGTCACATAAACACCTGATCACAGGTCACATTAACACCTGATCACAGGACACATTAACACCTGATCACAGGTCACATTAACACCTGATCACAGGACACATTAACACCTGATCACAGGACACATTAACACCTGATCACAGGTCACATTAACACCTGATCACAGGTCACATTAACACCTGATCACATGTCACATTAACACCTGATCACAGGTCACATTAACACCTGATCACAGGACACAGTAACACCTGATCACAGGACACATTAACACCTGATCACAGGTCACATTAACACCTGATCACAGGTCACATTAACACCTGATCACAGGACACAGTAACACCTGATCACAGGACACATTAACACCTGATCACATGTCACATTAACACCTGATCACATGTCACATTAACACCTGATCACAGGTCACATTAACACCTGATCACAGGACACAGTAACACCTGATCACAGGACACATTAACACCTGATCACAGGTCACATTAACACCTGATCACAGGTCACATTAACACCTGATCACAGGACACAGTAACACCTGATCACAGGACACATTAACACCTGATCACAGGTCACATTAACACCTGATCACAGGTCACAGTAACACCTGATCACAGGTCACAGTAACACCTGATCACAGGCCACATTAACACCTGATCACATGTCACATTAACACCTGATCACAGGTCACATTAACACCTGATCACAGGTCACATTAACACCTGATCACATGTCACATTAACACCTGATCACATGTCACATTAACACCTGATCACAGGTCACATTAACACCTGATCACAGGACACAGTAACACCTGATCACAGGTCATATTAACACCTGATCACAGGTCACAGTAACACCTGATCACAGGTCACATTAACACCTGATCACAGGACACAGTAACACCTGATCACTGGTCACATTAACACCTGATCACAGGTCACATTAACACCTGATCACAGGTCACATTAACACCTGATCACAGGTCACATTAACACCTGATCACAGGTCACATTAACACCTGATCACAGGTCACATTAACACCTGATCACAGGTCATATTAACACCTGATCACAGGACACATTAACACCTGATCACTGGTCACATTAACACCTGACCACAGGTCATATTAACACCTGATCACAGGACACAGTAACACCTGATCACAGGTCATATTAACACCTGACCACAGGTCATATTAACACCTGACCACAGGTCA
>JAMOIN010000464.1:0-24300 GCA_024666655.1 Dascyllus trimaculatus
CACCAGCTTTCCAACGGTGCCAGGCACAAGTCTGTGGGACCTTCCATTAGAGAGCTATGACACTTGCACAGAATCCCCATTGGTTTTAATGGGGGAGATTTCCAATGAAATGCTAGGATCGGGGTTAGAGTTAGGCATTCCAAGCACCACACGTACTTGAGGATTGCACCTACCCCCCCATTTGTGGCCACCAGCTTTCCAACGGTGCCAGGCACCAGCCTGTGGCACCTTTCGTTTCAGAGGTATAAGACTTGCCAAAATCCTCATTGGTTTGAATGGGGGAGAATTCCAGTGAAATGCTAGGATCGGGGTTAGGGTTAGCCATTCCAAGCACCACACGTACTTGAGGATTGCACCTACCCCCCCATTTGTGGCCACCAGCTTTCCAATGGTGCCAGGCACGAGCCTGTGGCACCTTTCGTTTCAGAGGTATAAGACTTGCACTAAATCCCCATTGGTTTGAATGGGGGAAATTTCCAGTGAAATGCTAGGATCGGGGTTAGGGTTAGCCATTCCAAGCACCACACGTACTTGAGGATTGCACCTACCCCCCATTTGTGGCCACCAGCTTTCCAACGGTGCCAGGCACGAGCCTGTGGAACCTTTGGTTCCTTAGCTATGAGAGTTGCCAAATTCCCCATTGGCTTGAATGGGGGATATTGCCAGTGAAATGCTAGGATCGGGGTTAGGGTTAGCCATTCCAAGCACCACACGTACTTGAGGATTGCACCTACCCCCCCATTTGTGGCCACCAGCTTTCCAACGGTGACAGGCACGAGCCTGTGGAACCTTTGGTTCTTAGCTATGAGAGTTGCCAAAATCCCCATTGGTTTGAATGGGGGATATTGCCAGTGAAATGCTAGGATCGGGGTTAGGGTTAGCCATTCCAAGCACCACACGTACTTGAGGATTGCACCTACCCCCCCATTTGTGGCCACCAGCTTTCCAACGGTGCCAGGCACGAGCCGTTGGAACCTTTGGTTCCTTAGCTATGAGAGTTGCCAAATTCCCCATTGGTTTGAATGGGGCATATTGCCAGTGAAATGCTAGGATCGGGGTTCGGGTTAGCCATTCCAAGCACCACACGTACTTGAGGATTGCACCTACCCCCCCATTTGTGGCCACCAGCTTTCCAACGGTGCCAGGCACAAGCCTGTGGAACCTTTGGTTCCTTAGGTATGAGACTTGCCAAAATCCCCATTGGTTTGAATGGGGGATATTGCCAGTGAAATGCTAGGATCGGGGTTAGGGCTAGCCATTCCAAGCACCACACGTACTTGAGGATTGCACCTACCCCCCCATTTGTGGCCACCAGCTTTCCAACGGTGACAGGCACGAGCCTGTGGAACCTTTGGTTCCTTAGCTATGAGAATTGCCAAATTCCCCATTGGTTTGAATGGGGCATATTGCCAGTGAAATGCTAGGATCGGGGTTAGGGTTAGCCATTCCAAGCACCACACGTACTTGAGGATTGCACCTACCCCCCATTTGTGGCCACCAGCTTTCCAACGGTGCCAGGCACGAGCCTGTGGCACCTTTCGTTTCAGAGGTATAAGACTTGCCAAAATCCTCATTGGTTTGATTGGGGGAGATTGCCAGTGAAATGCTAGGATCGGGGTTAGGGTTAGCCATTCCAAGCACCACACGTACTTGAGGATTGCACCTACCCCCCCATTTGTGGCCACCAGCTTTCCAACAGTGCCTGGCACGAGCCTGTGGCACCTTTCGCTTCAGAGGTATAAGACTTGCACAAAATCCCCATTGGTTTGAATGGGGGATATTTCCAGTGAAATGCTAGGATCGGGGTTAGGGTTAGCCATTCCAAGCACCACACGTACTTGAGGATTGCACCTACCCCCCCATTTGTGGCCACCAGCTTTCCAACGGTGCCAGGCACAAGCCTGTGGCACCTTGAATTCCCGAGATATGAGACTTGCACAAAATCCCCATTGGTTTGAATGGGGGATATTTCCAGTGAAATGCTAGGATCGGGGTTAGGGTTAGCCATTCCAAGCACCACACGTACTTGAGGATTGCACCTACCCCCCCATTTGTGGCCACCAGCTTTCCAACGGTGCCAGGCATGAGCCTGTGGAACCTTTGGATCCTTAGCTATGAGAGTTGCCAAAATCCCCATTGGTTTGAATGGGGGATATTGCCAGTGAAATGCTAGGATCGGGGTTAGGGTTAGCCATTCCAAGCACCACACGTACTTGAGGATTGCACCTACTCCCCCATTTGTGGCCACCAGCTTTCCAACGGTGCCAGGCACGAGCCTGTGGCACCTTTCGTTTCAGAGGTATAAGACTTGCACAAAATCCCCATTGGTATCAAAGGGGGATATTTCCAGTGAAATGCTAGGATCGGGGTTAGGGTTAGCCATTCCAAGCCCCACACGTACTTGAGGATTGCACCTACCCCCCCATTTGTGGCCACCAGCTTTCCAACGGTGCCAGGCACGAGCCTGTGGCACCTTTCGTTTCAGAGGTATAAGACTTGCCAAAATCCTCATTGGTTTGAATGGGGGAGTATTCCAGTGAAATGCTAGGATCGGGGTCAGGGTTAGCCATTCCAAGCACCACACGTACTTGAGGATTGCACCTACCCCCCCATTTGTGGCCACCAGCTTTCCAACGGTGCCAGGCACGAGCCTGTGGCACCTTTCGTTTCAGAGGTATAAGACTTGCACAAAATCCCCATTGGTTTGAATGGGGGATATTTCCAGTGAAATGCTAGGATCGGGGTTAGGGTTAGCCATTCCAAGCACCACACGTACTTGAGGATTTCACCTGCCCCCCCATTTGTGGCCACCAGCTTTCCAACGGTGCCAGGCACGAGCCTGTGGAACCTTTGGTTCCTTAGCTATGAGAGTTGCCAAAATCCCCATTGGTTTGAATGGGGGATATTGCCAGTGAAATGCTAGGATCGGGGTTAGGGTTAGCCATTCCAATCACCACACGTACTTGAGGATTGCACCAACCCCCCATTTGTGGCCACCAGCTTTCCAACGGTGCCAGGCACGAGCCTGTGGCACCTTTCGTTTCAGAGGTATAAGACTTGCCAAAATCCTCATTGGTTTGAATGGGGGAGTATTCCAGTGAAATGCTATGATCGGGGTTAGGGTTAACCATTCCAAGCACCACACGTATTTGAGGATTGCACCTACCCCCCCATTTGTGGCCACCAGCTTTCCAACGGTGCCAGGCACGAGCCTGTGGCACCTTTCGTTTCAGAGGTGAGACTTGCACAAAATCTCCATTGGTTTTAATGGGGGAGATTTCCAGTGAAATGCTAGGATCGGGGTTAGGGTTAGCCATTCCAAGCACCACACGTACTTGAGGTTTGCACCTACCCCCCCATTTGTGGCCACCAGCTTTCCAACGGTGCCAGGCACGAGCCTGTGGAACCTTTGGTTCCTTAGCTATGAGAGTTGCCAAATTCCCCATTGGTTTGAATGGGGGATATTGCCAGTGAAATGCTAGGATCGGGGTTAGGGTTAGCCATTCCAAGCACCACACGTACTTGAGGATTGCACCTACCCCCCCATTTGTGGCCACCAGCTTTCCAATGGTGCCAGGCACGAGCCTGTGGCACCTTTCGTTTCAGAGGTATAAGACTTGCACTAAATCCCCATTGGTTTGAATGGGGGAAATTTCCAGTGAAATGCTAGGATCGGGGTTAGGGTTAGCCATTCCAAGCACCACACGTACTTGAGGATTGCACCTACCCCCCGATTTGTGGCCACCAGCTTTCCAACGGTGCCAGGCACGAGCCTGTGGCACCTTTCGTTTCAGAGGTATAAGACTTGCCAAAATCCTCATTGGTTTGAATGGGGGAGTATTCCAGTGAAATGCTAGGATCGGGTTTAGGGTTAGCCATTCCAAGCACCACACGTACTTGAGGATTGCACCTACCCCCCCATTTGTGGCCACCAGCTTTCCAACGGTGCCAGGCACGAGCCTGTGGCACCTTTCGTTTCAGAGGTATAAGACTTGCACAAAATCCCCATTGGTTTGAATGGGGGATATTTCCAGTGAAATGCTAGGATCGGGGTTAGGGTTAGCCATTCCAAGCACCACACGTACTTGAAGATTGCACCTACCCCCCCATTTGTGGCCACCAGCTTTCCAACGGTGCCAGGCACGAGCCTGTGGAACCTTTGGTTCCATAGCTATGAGAGTTGCCAAAATCCCCATTGGTTTGAATGGGGGATATTGCCAGTGAAATGCTAGGATCGGGGTTAGGGGTAGCCATTCCAAGCACCACACGTACTTGAGGATTGCACCTACCCCCCCATTTGTGGCCACCAGCTTTCCAACGGTGCCAGGCACGAGCCTGTGGAACCTTTGGTTCCTTAGCTATGAGAGTTGCCAAATTCCCCATTGGTTTGAATGGGGCATATTGCCAGTGAAATGCTAGGATCGGGGTTAGGGTTAGCCATTCCAAGCACCACACGTACTTGAGGATTGCACCTACCCCCCCATTTGTGGCCACCAGCTTTTCAACTGTGCAAGGCACGAGCCTGTGGAACCTTTGGTTCCGTAGCTATGAGAGTTGCCAAAATCCCCATTGGTTTGAATGGGGGATATTGCCAGTGAAATGCTAGGATCGGGGTTAGGGTTAGCCATTCCAAGCACCACACGTACTTGAGGATTGCACCTACCCCCCCATTTGTGGCCACCAGCTTTCCAACGGTGCCAGGCACGAGCCTGTGGAACCTTTGGTTCCTTAGCTATGAGAGTTGCCAAATTCCCCATTGGCTTGAATGGGGGATATTGCCAGGGAAATGCTAGGATCGGGGTTAGGGTTAGCCATTCCAAGCACCACACCTACTTGAGGATTGCACCTACCCCCCCATTTGTGGCCACCAGCTTTCCAACGGTGCAAGGCACGAGCCTGTGGAACCTTTGGTTCCTTAGCTATGAGAGTTGCCAAAATCCCCATTGGCTTGAATGGGGGATATTGCCAGTGAAATGCTAGGATCGGGGTTAGGGTTAGCCATTCCAAGCACCACACCTACTTGAGGATTGCACCTACCCCCCCATTTGTGGCCACCAGCTTTCCAACGGTGCAAGGCACGAGCCTGTGGAACCTTTGGTTCCTTAGCTATGAGAGTTGTCAAAATCCCCATTGGTTTGAATGGGGGATATTGCCAGTGAAATGCTAGGATCGGGGTTAGGGTTAGCCATTCCAAGCACCACACGTACTTGAGGATTGCACCTACCCCCCCATTTGTGGCCACCAGCTTTCCAACGGTGCCAGGCACGAGCCTGTGGAACCTTTGGTTCCTTAGCTATGAGAGTTGCCAAATTCCCCATTGGTTTGAATGGGGCATATTGCCAGTGAAATGCCAGGATAGGGGTTAGGGTTAGCCATTCCAAGCAACACACGTACTTGAGGATTGCACCTACCCCCCCATTTGTGGCCACCAGCTTTCCAACGGTGCCAGGCACGAGCCTGTGGCACCTTTCGTTTCAGAGGTATAAGACTTGCCAAAATCCTCATTGGTTTGAATGGGGGAGAATTCCAGTGAAATGCTAGGATCGGGGTCAGGGTTAGCCATTCCAAGCACCACACGTACTTGAGGATTGCACCTACCCCCCCATTTGTGGCCACCAGCTTTCCAACGGTGCCAGGCACCAGCCTGTGGCACCTTTCGTTTCAGAGGTATAAGACTTGCACAAAATCCCCATTGGTTTCAATGGGGGATATTTCCAGTGAAATGCTAGGATCGGGGTTAGGGTTAGCCATTCCAAGCACCACACGTACTTGAGGATTGCACCTACCCCCCCATTTGTGGCCACCAGCTTTCCAACGGTGCCAGGCACGAGCCTGTGGAACCTTTGGTTCCTTAGCTATGAGAGTTGCCAAAATCCCCATTGGTTTGAATGGGGGATATTTCCAATGAAATGCTAGGATCGGGGTTAGGGTTAGCCATTCCAAGCACCACACATACTTGAGGATTGCACCTACCCCCCAATTTGTGGCCACCAGCTTTCCAACGGTGCCAGGCACGAGCCTGTGGCACCTTTCGTTTCAGAGGTATAAGACTTGCCAAAATCCTCATTGTTTTGAATGGGGGAGTATTCCAGTGAAATGCTAGGATCGGGGTTAGGGTTAGCCATTCCAAGCACCACACGTACTTGAGGATTGCACCTACCCCCCCATTTGTGGCCACCAGCTTTCCAACAGTGCCAGGCACGAGCCTGTGGCACCTTTCGCTTCAGAGGTATAAGACTTGAACAAAATCCCCATTGGTTTGAATGGGGGATATTGCCAGTGAAATGCTAGGATCAGGGTTAGGGTTAGCCATTCCAAGCACCACACGTACTTGAGGATTTCACCTACCCACCCATTTGTGGCCACCAGCTTTCCAACGGTGCAAGGCACGAGCCTGTGGGACCTTTCATTAGAGGCTATGAAGACTTGCCAAAATCCCCATTGGTTTGAATGGGGGAGATTTCCAGTGAAATGCTAGGATCGGGGTTAGGGTTAGCCATTCCAAGCACCACACGTACTTGAGGATTTCACCTACCCCCCCATTTGTGGCCACCAGCTTTCCAACGGTGCCAGGCACGAGCCTGTGGCACCTTTCGTTTCAGAGGTATAAGACTTGCACAAAATCCCCATTGGTTTGAATGGGGGATATTTCCAGTGAAATGCTAGGATCGGGGTTAGGGTTAGCCATTCCAAGCACCACACGTACTTGAGGATTGCACCTACCCCCCCATTTGTGGCCACCAGCTTTCCAACGGTGCCAGGCACGAGCCTGTGGCGCCTTTCGTTTCAGAGGTATAAGACTTGCCAAAATCCTCATTGGTTTGAATGGGGGAGTATTCCAGTGAAATGCTAGGATCGGGGTTAGGGTTAGCCATTCCAAGCACCACACGTACTTGAGGATTGCACCTACCCCCCCATTTGTGGCCACCAGCTTTCCAACGGTGCCAGGCACGAGCCTGTGGCACCTTTCGTTTCAGAGGTATAAGACTTGCACAAAATCCCCATTGGTTTGAATGGGGGATATTTCCAGTGAAATGCTAGGATCGGGGTTAGGGTTAGCCATTCCAAGCACCACACGTACTTGAGGATTGCACCTACCCCCCCATTTGTGGCCACCAGCTTTCCAACGGTGCCAGGCACGAGCCTGTGGAACCTTTGGTTCCTTAGCTATGAGAGTTGCCAAAATCCCCATTGGTTTGAATGGGGGATATTGCCAGTGAAATGCTAGGATCGGGGTTAGGGTTAGCCATTCCAAGCACCACACGTACTTGAGGATTGCACCTACCCCCCCATTTGTGGCCACCAGCTTTCCAACGGTGCCAGGCACGAGCCTGTGGCACCTTTCGTTTCAGAGGTATAAGACTTGCCAAAATCCTCATTGGTTTGAATGGGGGAGTATTCCAGTGAAATGCTATGATCGGGGTTAGGGTTAACCATTCCAAGCACCACACGTATTTGAGGATTGCACCTACCCCCCCATTTGTGGCCACCAGCTTTCCAACGGTGCCAGGCACGAGCCTGTGGCACCTTTCGTTTCAGAGGTGTAAGACTTGCACAAAATCTCCATTGGTTTGAATGGGGGATATTTCCAGTGAAATGCTAGGATCGGGGTTAGGGTTAGCCATTCCAAGCACCACACGTACTTGAGGATTGCACCTACCCCCCCATTTGTGGCCACCAGCTTTCCAACGGTGCCAGGCACGAGCCTGTGGAACCTTTGGTTCCTTAGCTATGAGAGTTGCCAAAATCCCCATTGGTTTGAATGGGGGATATTGCCAGTGAAATGCTAGGATCGGGGTTAGGGTTAGCCATTCCAAGCACCACACGTACTTGAGGATTGCACCTACCCCCCCATTTGTGGCCACCAGCTTTCCAATGGTGCCAGGCACGAGCCTGTGGCACCTTTCGTTTCAGAGGTATAAGACTTGCACAAAATCCCCATTGGTTTGAATGGGGGAGTTTCCAGTGAAATGCTAGGATCGGGGTTAGGGTTAGCCATTCCAAGCACCACACGTACTTGAGGATTGCACCTACCCCCCCATTTGTGGCCACCAGCTTTCCAACGGTGCCAGGCACGAGCCTGTGGCACCTTTCGTTTCAGAGGTATAAGACTTGCCAAAATCCTCATTGGTTTGAATGGGGGAGTATTCCAGTGAAATGCTAGGATCGGGGTTAGGGTTAGCCATTCCAAGCACCACACGTACTTGAGGATTGCACCTACCCCCCCATTTGTGGCCACCAGCTTTCCAACGGTGCCAGGCACGAGCCTGTGGCACCTTTCGTTTTAGAGGTATAAGACTTGCACAAAATCCCCATTGGTTTGAATGGGGGATATTTCCAGTGAAATGCTAGGATCGGGGTTAGGGTTAGCCATTCCAAGCACCACACGTACTTGAAGATTGCACCTACCCCCCCATTTGTGGCCACCAGCTTTCCAACAGTGCCAGGCACGAGCCTGTGGAACCTTTGGTTCCATAGCTATGAGAGTTGCCAAAATCCCCATTGGTTTGAATGGGGGATATAGCCAGTGAAATGCTAGGATCGGGGTTAGGGGTAGCCATTCCAAGCACCACACGTACTTGAGGATTGCACCTACCCCCCCATTTGTGGCCACCAGCTTTCCAACGGTGCCAGGCACGAGCCTGTGGAACCTTTGGATCCTTAGCTATGAGTGTTGCCAAAATCCCCATTGGTTTGAATGGGGGATATTGCCAGTGAAATGCTAGGATCGGGGTTAGGGTTAGCCATTCCAAGCACCACACGTACTTGAGGATTGCACCTACCCCCCCATTTGTGGCCACCAGCTTTCCAACGGTGCCAGGCACGAGCCTGTGGCACCTTTCGTTTCAGAGGTATAAGACTTGCCAAAATCTTCATTGGTTTGAATGGGGGTGTATTCCAGTGAAATGCTAGGATCGGGGTTAGGGTTAGCCATTCCAAGCACCACACGTACTTGAGGATTGCACCTACCCCCCCATTTGTGGCCACCAGCTTTCCAACGGTGCCAGGCACGAGCCTGTGGCACCTTTCGTTTCAGAGGTATAAGACTTGCCAAAATCTTCATTGGTTTGAATGGGGGTGTATTCCAGTGAAATGCTAGGATCGGGGTTAGGGTTAGCCATTCCAAGCACCACACGTACTTGAGGATTGCACCTACCCCCCCATTTGTGGCCACCAGCTTTGCAACGGTGCCAGGCACGAGCCTGTGGGACCTTGCGTTCCAGGGCTATGACACTTGCACAAAATCCCCATTGGTTTTAATGGGGGAGATATCCACTGAAATGCTGGGATCGGGGTTAGGTTTAGCCATTCCAAGCACCACACGTACTTGAGGATTGCACCTACCCCCCCATTTGTGGCCACCAGCTTTCCAACGGTGCCAGGCATGAGCCTGTGGAACCTTTGGATCCTTAGCTATGAGAGTTGCCAAAATCCCCATTGGTTTGAATGGGGGATATTGCCAGTGAAATGCTAGGATCGGGGTTAGGGTTAGCCATTCCAAGCACCACACGTACTTGAGGATTGCACCTACCCCCCCATTTGTGGCCACCAGCTTTCCAACGGTGCCAGGCACGAGCCTGTGGAGCCATGCATTAGAGAGCTATGACACTTGCACAGAATCCCCATTGGTTTGAATGGGGGAGATTTACAGTGAAATCGTGAGATCGGGGTTAGGGTTCGCCATTCCAAGCGGAACAAGTACTTGAGGATTGCACCTACCCCGCCATTTGTGGCCACCAGCTTTCCAACGGTGCCAGGCACCAGCCTGTGGAACCTTTTATTAGAGAGCTATGACACTTGCACAGAATCCCAATTTGTTTGAATGGGGGAGATTTCCAGTGAAATGCTAGGATCGGGGTTAGGGTTAGCCATTCCAAGCACCACACGTACTTGAGGATTGCACCTACCCCCCCATTTGTGGCCACCAGCTTTCCAACGGTGACAGGCACGAGCCTGTGGAACCTTTGGTTCCTTAGCTATGAGAATTGCCAAATTCCCCATTGGTTTGAATGGGGCATATTGCCAGTGAAATGCTAGGATCGGGGTTAGGGTTAGCCATTCCAAGCACCACACGTACTTGAGGATTGCACCTACCCCCCATTTGTGGCCACCAGCTTTCCAACGGTGCCAGGCACGAGCCTGTGGCACCTTTCGTTTCAGAGGTATAAGACTTGCCAAAATCCTCATTGGTTTGAATGGGGGAGAATTCCAGTGAAATGCTAGGATCGGGGTTAGGGTTAGCCATTCCAAGCACCACACGTACTTGAGGATTGCACCTACCCCCCCATTTGTGGCCACCAGCTTTCCAACGGTGCCAGGCACAAGTCTGTGGGACCTTGCATTAGATAGCTATGACACTTGCACAGAATCCCCATTGGTTTGAATGGGGGAGAATTCCAGTGAAATGCTAGGATCGGGGTTAGGGTTAGCCATTCCAAGCACCACACATACTTGAGGATTGCACCTACCTCCCCATTTGTGGCCACCAGCTTTCCAACGGTGCCAGGCACGAGCCTGTGGAACCTTGAATTCCCTAGATATGAGACTTGCACAAAATCCCCATTGGTTTGAATGGGGGATATTGCCAGTGAAATGCTAGGATCGGGATTAGGGTAAACGATTCCAAGCACCACACGTACTTGAGGATTGCACCTACCCCCCCATTTGTGGCCACCAGCTTTCCAACGGTGCCAGGCACGAGCCTGTGGAACCTTTGGTTCCTTAGCTATGAGAGTTGCCAAATTCCCCATTGGTTTGAATGGGGCATATTGCCAGTGAAATGCTAGGATCGGGGTTAGGGTTAGCCATTCCAAGCAACACACGTACTTGAGGATTGCACCTACCCCCCCATTTTTGGCCACCAGCTTTCCAACGGTGCCAGGCACCAGCCTGTGGCAACTTTCGTTTCAGAGGTATAAGACTTGCCAAAATCCTCATTGGTTTGAATGGGGTAGAATTCCAGTGAAATGCTAGGATCGGGGTTAGGGTTAGCCATTCAAAGCACCACACGTACTTGAGGATTGCACCTACCCCCCCATTTGTGGCCACCAGCTTTCCAACGGTGCCAGGCACGAGCCTGTGGAACCTTTGGTTCCTTAGCTATGAGAGTTGCCAAAATCCCCATTGGTTTCAATGGGGCATATTGCCAGTGAAATGCTAGGATCGGGGTTAGGGTTAGCCATTCCAAGCACCACACGTACTTGAGGATTGCACCTACCCCCCCATTTGTGGCCACCAGCTTTCCAACGGTGCCAGGCACGAGCCTGTGGAACCTTTGGTTCCTTAGGTATGAGAGTTGCCAAATTCCCCATTGGTTTCAATGGGGCATATTGCCAGTGAAATGCTAGGATCGGGGTTACGGTTAGCCATTCCAAGCACCACACGTACTTGAGGATTGCACCTACCCCCCCATTTGTGGCCACCAGCTTTCCAACGGTGCCAGGCACGAGCCTGTGGAACCTTTGGTTTCCTTAGGTATGAGACTTGCCAAAATCCCCATTGGTTTGAATGGGGGATATTGCCAGTGAAATGCTAGGATCGGGGTTAGGGTTAGCCATTCCAAGCACCACACGTACTTGAGGATTGCACCTACCCCCCCATTTGTGGCCACCAGCTTTCCAACGGTGCCAGGCACGAGCCTGTGGCACCTTTCGTTTCAGAGGTATAAGACTTGCCAAAATCTTCATTGGTTTGAATGGGGGTGTATTCCAGTGAAATGCTAGGATCGGGGTTAGGGTTAGCCATTCCAAGCACCACACGTACTTGAGGATTGCACGTACCCCCCCATTTGTGGCCACCAGCTTTCCAACGGTGCCAGGCACGAGCCTGTGGCACCTTGAATTCCCGAGATATGAGACTTGCACAAAATCCCCATTGGTTTGAATGGGGGATATTTCGAGTGAAATGCTAGGATCGGGGTTAGGGTTAGCCATTCCAAGCACCACACGTACTTGAGGATTGCACCTACCCCCCCATTTGTGGCCACCAGCTTTCCAACGGTGCCAGGCATGAGCCTGTGGAACCTTTGGATCCTTAGCTATGAGAGTTGCCAAAATCCCCATTGGTTTGAATGGGGGATATTGCCAGTGAAATGCTAGGATCGGGGTTAGGGTTAGCCATTCCAAGCACCACACGTACTTGAGGATTGCACCTACCCCCCCATTTGTGGCCACCAGCTTTCCAACGGTGCCAGGCACGAGCCTGTGGAACCTTTGGTTCCTTAGCTATGAGAGTTGCCAAAATCCCCATTGGTTTGAATGGGGGATATTGCCAGTGAAATGCTAGGATCGGGGTTAGGGTTAGCCCTTCCAAGCACCACACGTACTTGAGGATTGCACCTACCCCGCCATTTGTGGCCACCAGCTTTCCAACGGTACCAGGCACGAGCCTGTGGAACCTTTGGTTCCTTAGCTATGAGAGTTGCCAAAATCCCCATTGGTTTGAATGGGGGATATTGCCAGTGAAATGCTAGGATCGGGGTTAGGGTTAGCCATTCCAAGCACCACACGTACTTGAGGATTGCACCTACCCCCCCATTTGTGGCCACCAGCTTTCCAACGGTGACAGGCACGAGCCTGTGGAACCTTTGGTTCCTTAGCTATGAGAATTGCCAAATTCCCCATTGGTTTGAATGGGGCATATTGCCAGTGAAATGCTAGGATCGGGGTTAGGGTTAGCCATTCCAAGCACCACACGTACTTGAGGATTGCACCTACCCCCCCATTTGTGGCCACCAGCTTTCCAACGGTGCCAGGCACGAGCCTGTGGCACCTTTCGTTTCAGAGGTATAAGACTTGCCAAAATCCTCATTGGTTTGAATGGGGGAGAATTCCAGTGAAATGCTAGGATCGGGGTTAGGGTTAGCCATTCCAAGCACCACACGTACTTGAGGATTGCACCTACCCCCCCATTTGTGGCCACCAGCTTTCCAACAGTGCCAGGCACGAGCCTGTGGCACCTTTCGCTTCAGAGGTATAAGACTTGCACAAAATCCCCATTGGTTTGAATGGGGGATATTTCCAGTGAAATGCTAGGATCGGGGTTAGGGTTAGCCATTCCAAGCACCACACATACTTGAGGATTGCACCTACCTCCCCATTTGTGGCCACCAGCTTTCCAACGGTGCCAGGCACGAGCCTGTGGAACCTTGAATTCCCTAGATATGAGACTTGCACAAAATCCCCATTGGTTTGAATGGGGGATATTGCCAGTGAAATGCTAGGATCGGGATTAGGGTTAGCCATTCCAAGCACCACACGTACTTGAGGATTGCACCTACCCCCCCATTTGTGGCCACCAGCTTTCCAACGGTGCCAGGCACGAGCCTGTGGAACCTTTGGTTCCTTAGCTATGAGAGTTGCCAAATTCCCCATTGGTTTGAATGGGGCATATTGCCAGTGAAATGCTAGGATCGGGGTTAGGGTTAGCCATTCCAAGCAACACACGTACTTGAGGATTGCACCTACCCCCCCATTTTTGGCCACCAGCTTTCCAACGGTGCCAGGCACCAGCCTGTGGCAACTTTCGTTTCAGAGGTATAAGACTTGCCAAAATCCTCATTGGTTTGAATGGGGTAGAATTCCAGTGAAATGCTAGGATCGGGGTTAGGGTTAGCCATTCAAAGCACCACACGTACTTGAGGATTGCACCTACCCCCCCATTTGTGGCCACCAGCTTTCCAACGGTGCCAGGCACGAGCCTGTGGAACCTTTGGTTCCTTAGCTATGAGAGTTGCCAAAATC
Source organism: Dascyllus trimaculatus (assembly GCA_024666655.1). NCBI lineage: Eukaryota > Metazoa > Chordata > Actinopteri > Pomacentridae > Dascyllus > Dascyllus trimaculatus. The sequence continues at coordinate 13,743 of JAMOIN010000464.1, forward strand.
CCCATTGGTTTCAATGGGGCATATTGCCAGTGAAATGCTAGGATCGGGGTTAGGGTTAGCCATTCCAAGCACCACACGTACTTGAGGATTGCACCTACCCCCCCATTTGTGGCCACCAGCTTTCCAACGGTGCCAGGCACGAGCCTGTGGAACCTTTGGTTCCTTAGGTATGAGAGTTGCCAAATTCCCCATTGGTTTCAATGGGGCATATTGCCAGTGAAATGCTAGGATCGGGGTTACGGTTAGCCATTCCAAGCACCACACGTACTTGAGGATTGCACCTACCCCCCCATTTGTGGCCACCAGCTTTCCAACGGTGCCAGGCACGAGCCTGTGGAACCTTTGGTTCCTTAGGTATGAGACTTGCCAAAATCCCCATTGGTTTGAATGGGGGATATTGCCAGTGAAATGCTAGGATCTGGGTTAGGGTTAGCCATTCCAAGCACCACACGTACTTGAGGATTGCACCTACCCCCCCATTTGTGGCCACCAGCTTTCCAACGGTGCCAGGCACGAGCCTGTGGCACCTTGAATTCCCGAGATATGAGACTTGCACAAAATCCCCATTGGTTTGAATGGGGGATATTTCCAGTGAAATGCTAGGATCGGGGTTAGGGTTAGCCATTCCAAGCACCACACGTACTTGAGGATTGCACCTACCCCCCCATTTGTGGCCACCAGCTTTCCAACGGTGCCAGGCATGAGCCTGTGGAACCTTTGGATCCTTAGCTATGAGAGTTGCCAAAATCCCCATTGGTTTGAATGGGGGATGTTGCCAGTGAAATGCTAGGATCGGGGTTAGGGTTAGCCATTCCAAGCACCACACGTACTTGAGGATTGCACCTACCCCCCCATTTGTGGCCACCAGCTTTCCAACGGTGCCAGGCAAGAGCCTGTGGAACCTTTGGTTCCTTAGCTATGAGAGTTGCCAAAATCCCCATTGGTTTGAATGGGGGATATTGCCAGTGAAATGCTAGGATCGGGGTTAGGGTTAGCCCTTCCAAGCACCACACGTACTTGAGGATTGCACCTACCCCCCCATTTGTGGCCACCAGCTTTCCAACGGTACCAGGCACGAGCCTGTGGAACCTTTGGTTCCTTAGCTATGAAAGTTGCCAAAATCCCCATTGGTTTGAATGGGGGATATTGCCAGTGAAATGCTAGGATCGGGGTTAGGGTTAGCCATTCCAAGCACCACACGTACTTGAGGATTGCACCTACCCCCCCATTTGTGGCCACCAGCTTTCCAACGGTGCCAGGCACGAGCCTGTGGAACCTTTGGTTCCTTAGCTATGAGAATTGCCAAATTCCCCATTGGTTTGAATGGGGGAGAATTCCAGTGAAATGCTAGGATCGGGGTTAGGGTTAGCCATTCCAAGCACCACACGTACTTGAGGATTGCACCTACCCCCCCATTTGTGGCCACCAGCTTTCCAACGGTGCCAGGCATGAGCCTGTGGCACCTTTCGTTTCAGAGGTATAAGACTTGCCAAAATCCTCATTGGTTTGAATGGGGGAAAATTCCAGTGAAATGCTAGGATCGGGGTTAGGGTTAGCCATTCCAAGCACCACACGTACTTGAAGATTGCACCTACCCCCCCATTTGTGGCGACCAGCTTTCCAACGGTGCCAGGCACGAGCCTGTGGAACCTTTGGTTCCTTAGCTATGAGAGTTGCCAAATTCCCCATTGGTTTGAATGGGGCATATTGCCAATGAAATGCTAGGATCGGGGTTAGGGTTTGCCATTCCAAGCACCACACGTACTTGAGGATTGAACCTACCCCCCCATTTGTGGCCACCAGCTTTCCAACGGTGCAAGGCACGAGCCTGTGGAACCTTTGGTTCCTTAGCTATGAGAGTTGCCAAATTCCCCATTGGCTTGAATGGGGGATATTTCCAGTGAAATGCTAGGATCGGAGTTAGGGTTAGCCATTCCAAGCACCACACGTACTTGAGGATTGCACCTACCCCCCCATTTGTGGCCACCAGCTTTCCAACTGTGCAAGGCACGAGCCTGTGGAACCTTTGGTTCCTTAGCTATGAGAGTTGCCAAAATCCCCATTGGTTTGAATGGGGGATATTGCCAGTGAAATGCTAGGATCGGGGTTAGGGTTAGCCATTCCAAGCACCACACGTACTTGAGGATTGCACCTACCCCCCCATTTGTGGCCACCAGCTTTCCAACGGTGCCAGGCACGAGCCTGTGGAACCTTGAATTCCCGAGCTATGAGACTTGCAAAAAATCCCCATTGGTTTGAATGGGGGATATTTCCAGTGAAATGCAAGGATCGGGGTTAGGGTTAGCCATTCCAAGCACCACACGTACTTGAGGAATGCACCTGCCCCCTCATTTGTGGCCACCAGCTTTCCAACGGTGCCAGGCACGAGTCTGTGGAACCTTGAATTCCCGAGGTATGAGACTTGCACAAAATCCCCATTGGTTTGAATGGGGGATATTGCCAGTGAAAAGCTAGGATCGGGGTTAGGTTTAGCCATTCCAAGCACCACACGTACTTGAGGATTGCACCTACCCCCCCATTTGTGGCCACCAGCTTTCCAACGGTGCCAGGCACGAGCCTGTGGCACCTTTCGTTTCAGAGGTATAAGACTTGCCAAAATCCTCATTGGTTTGAATGGGGGAGTATTCCAGTGAAATGCTAGGATCGGGTTTAGGGTTAGCCAATCCAAGCACCACACGTACTTGAGGATTGCACCTACCCCCCCATTTGTGGCCACCAGCTTTCCAACGGTGCCAGGCACGAGCCTGTGGAACCTTTGGTTCCTTAGCTATGAGACTTGCCAAAATCCCCATTGGTTTGAATGGGGGATATTGCCAGTGAAATGCTAGGATCGGGGTTAGGGTTAGCCATTCCAAGCACCACACGTACTTGAGGATTGCACCTACCCCCCATTTGTGGCCACCAGCTTTCCAACGGTGCCAGGCACGAGCCTGTGGAACCTTTGGTTCCTTAGCTATGAGAGTTGCCAAATTCCCCATTGGCTTGAATGGGGGATATTGCCAGGGAAATGCTAGGATCGGGGTTAGGGTTAGCCATTCCAAGCACCACACCTACTTGAGGATTGCACCTACCCCCCCATTTGTGGCCACCAGCTTTCCAACGGTGCAAGGCACGAGCCTGTGGAACCTTTGGTTCCTTAGCTATGAGAGTTGCCAAAATCCCCATTGGTTTGAATGGGGGATATTGCCAGTGAAATGCTAGGATCGGGGTTAGGGTTAGCCATTCCAAGCACCACACCTACTTGAGGATTGCACCTACCCCCCCATTTGTGGCCACCAGCTTTCCAACGGTGCCAGGCACGAGCCTGTGGAACCTTGCATTAGAGAGCTATGACACTTGCACAAAATCTCCATTGGTTTTAATGGGGGAGATTTCCAGTGAAATGCTAGGATCCGGGTTAGGGCTAGGCATTCCAAGCGATACACGTACTTGAGGATTGCACCTACCCCCCCATTTGTGGCCACCAGCTTTCCAACGGTGCCAGGCACGAGCCTGTGGAACCTTTGGTTCCTTAGCTATGAGAGTTGCCAAATTCCCCATTGGTTTGAATGGGGCATATTGCCAGTGAAATGCCAGGATAGGGGTTAGGGTTAGCCATTCCAAGCAACACACGTACTTGAGGATTGCACCTACCCCCCCATTTGTGGCCACCAGCTTTCCAACGGTGCCAGGCACGAGCCTGTGGCACCTTTCGTTTCAGAGGTATAAGACTTGCCAAAATCCTCATTGGTTTGAATGGGGGAGAATTCCAGTGAAATGCTAGGATCGGGGTCAGGGTTAGCCATTCCAAGCACCACACGTACTTGAGGATTGCACCTACCCCCCCATTTGTGGCCACCAGCTTTCCAACGGTGCCAGGCACGAGCCTGTGGCACCTTTCGCTTCAGAGGTATAAGACTTGCACAAAATCCCCATTGGTTTGAATGGGGGATATTTCCAGTGAAATGCTAGGATCGGGGTTAGGGTTAGCCATTCCAAGCACCACACGTACTTGAGGATTGCACCTACCCCCCATTTGTGGCCACCAGCTTTCCAACGGTGCCAGGCACGAGCCTGTGGAACCTTGAATTCCCTAGATATGAGACTTGCACAAAATCCCCATTGGTTTGAATGGGGGATATTGCCAGTGAAATGCTAGGATCGGGGTTAGGGTAAACTATTCCAAGCACCACACGTACTTGAGGATTGCACCTACCCCCCCATTTGTGGCCACCAGCTTTCCAACGGTGCCAGGCACGAGCCTGTGGAACCTTTGGTTCCTTAGCTATGAGAGTTGCCAAATTCCCCATTGGTTTGAATGGGGCATATTGCCAGTGAAATGCTAGGATCGGGGTTAGGGTTAGCCATTCCAAGCAACACACGTACTTGAGGATTGCACCTACCCCCCCATTTTTGGCCACCAGCTTTCCAACGGTGCCAGGCACCAGCCTGTGGCAACTTTCGTTTCAGAGGTATAAGACTTGCCAAAATCCTTATTGGTTTGAATGGGGGAGAATTCCAGTGAAATGCTAGGATCGGGGTTAGGGTTAGCCATTCCAAGCACCACACGTACTTGAGGATTGCACCTACCCCCCCATTTGTGGCCACCAGCTTTCCAACGGTGCCAGGCACGAGCCTGTGGAACCTTGCATTAGAGAAGCTATGACACTTGCACAAAATCTCCATTGGTTTTAATGGGGGAGATTTCCAGTGAAATGCTAGGATCGGGGTTAGGGTTAGCCATTCCAAGCACCACACGTACTTGAGGATTGCACCTACCCCCCCATTTGTGGCCACCAGCTTTCCAACGGTGCCAGGCACGAGCCTGTGGAACCTTTGGTTCCTTAGGTATGAGAGTTGCCAAATTCCCCATTGGTTTCAATGGGGCATATTGCCAGTGAAATGCTAGGATCGGGGTTAGGGTTAGCCATTCCAAGCACCACACGTACTTGAGGATTGCACCTACCCCCCCATTTGTGGCCACCAGCTTTCCAACGGTGCCAGGCACGAGCCTGTGGAACCTTTGGTTCCTTAGGTATGAGAGTTGCCAAATTCCCCATTGGTTTCAATGGGGCATATTGCCAGTGAAATGCTAGGATCGGGGTTACGGTTAGCCATTCCAAGCACCACACGTACTTGAGGATTGCACCTACCCCCCCATTTGTGGCCACTAGCTTTCCAACGGTGCCAGGCACGAGCCTGTGGAACCTTTGGTTCCGTAGCTATGGGAGTTGCCAAATTCCCCATTGGTTTGAATGGGGCATATTGCCAGTGAAATGCTAGGATCGGGGTTAGGGTTAGCCATTCCAAGCAACACACGTACTTGAGGATTGCACCTACCCCCCCATTTGTGGCCACCAGCTTTCCAACGGTGCCAGGCACCAGCCTGTGGCACCTTTCGTTTCAGAGGTATAAGACTTGCCAAAATCCTCATTGGTTTGAATGGGGGAGAATTCCAGTGAAATGCTAGGATCGGGGTCAGGGTTAGCCATTCCAAGCACCACACGTACTTGAGGATTGCACCTACCCCCCCATTTGTGGCCACCAGCTTTCCAACGGTGCCAGGCACGAGCCTGTGGAACCTTTGGTTCCTTAGCTATGAGAGTTGCCAAAATCCCCATTGGTTTTAATGGGGGATATTGCCAGTGAAATGCTAGGATCGGGGTTAGGGTTAGCCATTCCAATCACCACACGTACTTGAGGATTGCACCAACCCCCCATTTGTGGCCACCAGCTTTCCAACGGTGCCAGGCACGAGCCTGTGGCACCTTTCGTTTCAGAGGTATAAGACTTGCCAAAATCCTCATTGGTTTGAATGGGGGAAATTTCCAGTGAAATACTAGGATCGGGGTTAGGGTTAGCCATTCCAAGCACCACACGTACTTGAGGATTGCACCTACCCCCCCATTTGTGGCCACCAGCTTTCCAACGGTGCCAGGCACGAGCCTGTGGCACCTTGAATTCACGAGATATGAGACTTGCACAAAATCCCCATTGGTTTGAATGGGGGATATTTCCAGTGAAATGCGAGGATCGGGGTTAGGGTTAGCCATTCCAAACACCACACGTACTTGAGGATTGCACTTACCCCCCCATTTGTGGCCACCAGCTTTCCAACGGTGCCAGGCACGAGCCTGTGGAACCTTTGGATCCTTAGCTATGAGTGTTGCCAAAATCCCCATTGGTTTGAATGGGGGATATTGCCAGTGAAATGCTAGGATCGGGGTTAGGGTTAGCCATTCCAAGCACCACACGTACTTGAGGATTGCACCTACCCCCCCATTTGTGGCCACCAGCTTTCCAACGGTGCCAGGCACGAGCCTGTGGCACCTTTCGTTTCAGAGGTATAAGACTTGCCAAAATCTTCATTGGTTTGAATGGGGGTGTATTCCAGTGAAATGCTAGGATCGGGGTTAGGGTTAGCCATTCCAAGCACCACACGTACTTGAGGATTGCACCTACCCCCCCATTTGTGGCCACCAGCTTTCCAACGGTGCCAGGCACGAGCCTGTGGCACCTTGAATTCCCGAGATATGAGACTTTCACAAAATCCCCATTGGTTTGAATGGGGGATATTTCCAGTGAAATGCTAGGATCGGGGTTAGGGTTAGCAATTCCAAGCACCACACGTACTTGAGGATTGCACCTACCCCCCCATTTGTGGCCACCAGCTTTCCAACGGTGCCAGGCATGAGCCTGTGGAACCTTTGGATCCTTAGCTATGAGAGTTGCCAAAATCCCCATTGGTTTGAATGGGGGATATTGCCAGTGAAATGCTAGGATCGGGGTTAGGGTTAGCCATTCCAAGCACCACACGTACTTGAGGATTGCACCTACCCCCCCATTTGTGGCCACCAGCTTTCCAACGGTGCCAGGCAAGAGCCTGTGGAACCTTTGGTTCCTTAGCTATGAGAGTTGCCAAAATCCCCATTGGTTTGAATGGGGGATATTGCCAGTGAAATGCTAGGATCGGGGTTAGGGTTAGCCCTTCCAAGCACCACACGTACTTGAGGATTGCACCTACCCCCCCATTTGTGGCCACCAGCTTTCCAACGGTGCCAGGCACGAGCCTGTGGCACCTTTCGTTTCAGAGGTATAAGACTTGCCAAAATCCTCATTGGTTTGAATGGGGGAGAATTCCAGTGAAATGCTAGGATCGGGGTTAGGGTTAGCCATTCCAAGCACCACACGTACTTGAGGATTGCACCTACCCCCCCATTTGTGGCCACCAGCTTTCCAACAGTGCCAGGCACGAGCCTGTGGCACCTTTCGCTTCAGAGGTATAAGACTTGCACAAAATCCCCATTGGTTTGAATGGGGGATATTTCCAGTGAAATGCTAGGATCGGGGTTAGGGTTAGCCATTCCAAGCACCACACGTACTTGAGGATTGCACCTACCTCCCCATTTGTGGCCACCAGCTTTCCAACGGTGCCAGGCACGAGCCTGTGGAACCTTGAATTCCCTAGATATGAGACTTGCACAAAATCCTAATTGGTTTGAATGGGGGATATTGTCAGTGAAATGCTAGGATCGGGATTAGGGTAAACTATTCCAAGCACCACACGTACTTGAGGATTGCACCTACCCCCCCATTTGTGGCCACCAGCTTTCCAACGGTGCCAGGCACGAGCCTGTGGAACCTTTGGTTCCTTAGCTATGAGAGTTGCCAAAATCCCCATTGGTTTGAATGGGGGATATTGCCAGTGAAATGCTAGGATCAGGGTTAGGGTTAGCCATTCCAAGCACCACACGTACTTGAGGATTTCACCTACCCCCCCATTTGTGGTGACCAGCTTTCCAACGGTGCCAGGCACGAGCCTGTGGAACCTTTGGTTCCTTAGCTATGAGAGTTGCCAAAATCCCCATTGGTTTGAATGGGGGATATTGAAAGTGAAATGCTAGGATCGGGGTTAGGGTTAGCCATTCCAAGCACCACACGTACTTGAGGATTGCACCTACCCCCCCATTTGTGGCCACCAGCTTTCCAACGGTGCCAGGCACGAGCCTGTGGCACCTTTCGTTTCAGAGGTATAAGACTTGCCAAAATCCTCATTGGTTTGAATGTGGGAGTATTCCAGTGAAATGCTAGGATCGGGGTTAGGGTTAGCCATTCCAAGCACCACACGTACTTGAGGATTGCACCTACCCCCCCATTTGTGGCCACCAGCTTTCCAACGGTGCCAGGCACGAGCCTGTGGCACCTTGAATTCCCGAGATATGAGACTTGCACAAAATCCCCATTGGTTTTAATGGGGGATATTTCCAGTGAAATGCTAGGATCGGGGTTAGGGTTAGCCATTCCAAGCACCACACGTACTTGAGGATTGCACTTACCCCCCCATTTGTGGCCACCAGCTTTCCAACGGTGCCAGGCATGAGCCTGTGGAACCTTTGGATCCTTAGCTATGAGAGTTGCCAAAATCCCCATTGGTTTGAATGGGGGATATTGCCAGTGAAATGCTAGGATCGGGGTTAGGGTTAGCCATTCCAAGCACCACACGTACTTGAGGATTGCACCTACCCCCCCATTTGTGGCCACCAGCTTTCCAACCGTGCCAGGCAAGAGCCTGTGGAACCTTTGGTTCCTTAGCTATGAGAGTTGCCAAAATCCCCATTGGTTTGAATGGGGGATATTGCCAGTGAAATGCTAGGATCAGGGTTAGGGTTAGCCATTCCAAGCACCACACGTACTTGAGGATTTCACCTACCCCCCCATTTGTGGCCACCAGCTTTCCAACGGTGCCAGGCACGAGCCTGTGGAACCTTTGGTTTCAGAGGTATAAGACTTGCCAAAATCCTCATTGGTTTGAATGGGGGAGTATTCCAGTGAAATGCTAGGATCGGGGTTAGGGTTAGCCATTCCAAGCACCACACGTACTTGAGGATTGCACCTACCCCCCATTTGTGGCCAACAGCTTTCCAACGGTGCCAGGCACGAGCCTGTGGCACCTTTCGTTTCAGAGGTATAAGACTTGCACAAAATCCCCATTGGTTTCAATGGGGGATATTTCCAGTGAAATGCTAGGATCGGGGTTAGGGTTAGCCATTCCAAGCACCACACGTACTTGAGGATTGCACCTACCCCCCATTTGTGGCCACCAGCTTTCCAACGGTGCCAGGCACGAGCCTGTGGAACCTTTGGTTCCTTAGCTATGAGAGTTGCCAAAATCCCCATTGGTTTGAATGGGGGATATTGCCATTGAAATGCTAGGATCGGGGTTAGGGTTAGCCATTCCAAGCACCACACGTACTTGAGGATTGCACCTACCCCCCCATTTGTGGCCACCAGCTTTCCAACGGTGCTAGGCACGAGCCTGTGGCACCTTTCGTTTCAGAGGTATAAGACTTGCCAAAATCCTCATTGGTTTTAATGGGGGAGTATTCCAGTGAAATGCTAGGATCGGGGTTAGGGTTAGCCATTCCAAGCACCACACGTACTTGAGGATTGCACCTACCCCCCCATTTGTGGCCACCAGCTTTCCAACGGTGCCAGGCACGAGCCTGTGGCACCTTTCGTTTCAGAGGTATAAGACTTGCACAAAATCTCCATTGGTTTGAATGGGGGATATTTCCAGTGAAATGCTAGGATCGGGGTTAGGGTTAGCCATTCCAAGCACCACACGTACTTGAGGATTGCACCTACCCCCCCATTTGTGGCCACCAGCTTTCCAACGGTGCCAGGCACGAGCCTGTGGAACCTTTGGTTCCTTAGCTATGAGAGTTGCCAAATTCCCCATTGGTTTGAATGGGGGATATTGCCAGTGAAATGCTAGGATCGGGGTTAGGGTTAGCCATTCCAAGCACCACACGTACTTGAGGATTGCACCTACCCCCCCATTTGTGGCCACCAGCTTTCCAATGGTGCCAGGCACGAGCCTGTGGCACCTTTCGTTTCAGAGGTATAAGACTTGCACTAAATCCCCATTGGTTTGAATGGGGGAAATTTCCAGTGAAATGCTAGGATCGGGGTTAGGGTTAGCCATTCCAAGCACCACACGTACTTGAGGATTGCACCTACCCCCCGATTTGTGGCCACCAGCTTTCCAACGGTGCCAGGCACGAGCCTGTGGCACCTTTCGTTTCAGAGGTATAAGACTTGCCAAAATCCTCATTGGTTTGAATGGGGGAGTATTCCAGTGAAATGCTAGGATCGGGTTTAGGGTTAGCCATTCCAAGCACCACACGTACTTGAGGATTGCACCTACCCCCCCATTTGTGGCCACCAGCTTTCCAACGGTGCCAGGCACGAGCCTGTGGCACCTTTCGTTTTAGAGGTATAAGACTTGCACAAAATCCCCATTGGTTTGAATGGGGGATATTTCCAGTGAAATGCTAGGATCGGGGTTAGGGTTAGCCATTCCAAGCACCACACGTACTTGAAGATTGCACCTACCCCCCCATTTGTGGCCACCAGCTTTCCAACAGTGCCAGGCACGAGCCTGTGGAACCTTTGGTTCCATAGCTATGAGAGTTGCCAAAATCCCCATTGGTTTGAATGGGGGATATAGCCAGTGAAATGCTAGGATCGGGGTTAGGGGTAGCCATTCCAAGCACCA